>JAHWFP010116795.1:13267-26997 GCA_023313725.1 Lithobius niger | reverse complement strand
GGGTGGTGGTTGGCGTTTCGGAATAAACCTTTCCGTCACTTTCACATGATAGCTTCTCTGGCGAAGCAGGGAAAACACAATGCCAGTAGGCCAGCTCTCTGGTCTTAAGAAAACATTCGTAAGCAGCAGTAGAGACTTCCATAAAGAAGGAAGAATAGCCAAGAAATTTGGTTTGCATTTTGGCAACCTGGCTGATTTCATTTGCCAAGTCTTTGTTGGTGGTGTGACAGTGGCTTTGTATTAAATTGGGCTTTGTATTGAAGTGGGGGGGGGGGGGGGATGGCATACTGGAAAAAACAGTTAAAAGCTTTTATTTAGGCTAAGCCTACTTATTATTTTACAACTTTTTTTCTGGCATTTTGGCTTGTGGTATGTGTTATTTCTTTCATTTATGTACTTCAGGTGGCCCATTTAATACACAAGCCACTGTCACTGTCACAGTGGTTTTGTATTAAATGCCAGTGACTTTGACAGTGGCTTGTGTATTAAATCGGCCTACTGAAGCACATAAATGACAAAGAAATAACACATACCACAAGCCAAAATGCCAGAAAAAAAGTTGTAAAATAATAAGTAGGCTTAGCCTAAATAAAAGCTTTTAACTGTTTTTTCCAGTATGCCATCCCCCCCTCCCACCCCCCAAAAATAAATAAATAAAATGTCGATTTTCAAATCATTCAATCAGGAGAGTTCTTGCAGACGATTTGTAGGTACAACTTTATGTGTCACAGACACTTGAAGAAAATTCTGCCCCCGGGGTGTGTAGTTTCCATCCTACAACAAATGCATGGGAAGTTAATTTTTTCAAAAATGTGATTTTACTTGTTTTGCACACAAGCTCTTCTTTTATGCTTCTTTCACTCATGGGAAAATTCTTTGCTGAAAGTTGTACTTCAGGTGCTAGCCTACTTTTATAACTTGTTTAAAAATCTGCAAACGCCTACTACAGTGGAAATTTTACGACATTAGGCTCTATTTAAATAGCTTAAATACACTTTTTCCACCAACAGAAGTTGTTTCGTTAAATTTTCGGAGTTGCTCGATCTCCTTCCTCAGAATGGCTTGTAGCGTCAATACTTAATAACGACATGTTTTGGGTTTTTAAAAGTGGCATCTCGTACGCAGACCACTGATCTGTATTTAAGGCTGGTTCGCTGTCTCCATTCGTCTTCCAGTTGTTTGGCAAGCTTTGGGTGACTAAACTATCTGTGAATAACCGAGGGTACGTAATGTTAGTTAGAGCGACGTAGTGTTAGGACGGCATTCGTTAATGCATCAAGAACCTCCATGTAACCATGCTACGTCACATTAGTGGCAAGCTTGTAGCGAGTTAGTTAAACCACCTCTTTACATCGACGTAAGGAAAGTTAGTGCAACACTGGATCTCCATGTACCCACTTACTCCGCTTTCTGGCTTGAGCCAGATCTAGTAGTACGCTGTGATTGGTCGAAACAGTAATCGCTAAAACGTCATTTTGGTGCCAATTCAACACCCTTACAGTTCCAGATCATGGCAAAAAGTGCGTGTGGTTTCATACTTAGAAATTCGTGAAGATCGCAGCGAAAACAACCAACAACACAATGTAGTTTCAGACTCAAACAAGCCCCACAGTAGAAGCCTGATAAAGACAAGCGACGTTGTGTAAATGCTTGTTGAAAATTCGCGGAAACGTTTCCCTAAAATATTTTGAAATACTGTCAAATTTTCTGTGCAACCCTTAGTTCGTAAACATGAAGTAGCTTTTGACAGTTAGATGGCAAAAGGAAATGAAATTTTGAGATGTTTATACGAGGCAAAACCTGGAACAGGGTCGCACACGGTGGAAATTTTTAACGGGGAGTGTATTTGCATAGCTAATTCACCTGTAAGTGGTGTTAAAACCGTATTAATTTAAAAAAAAAAAGAAAAAATTAAATATTTTTGTATTCCACATACTTATGTGTTTCTGGACCGCTTTTTCTTTTATTTTTGGCTTTGGTTGCCGGCAACAAGTTCCAGCCTTGTTAGCCATACTGTTACCTTGGTATGTTTTCGTACTTTTATTTTAGGACATTGGGAATGTTGGCCGCAGTTTTTGGCAGTATGGACCTAGGTCTTGTTGGGCATTGTATTCATGTTCTGTGAGTGTGTTTTGGGGGGGGGCGTCGGTAAACAATAGTAGACTAAGCATTAAGATATGTTTTTTCCCTGTCCGAAAAACTGACTAGGCCCTAACTGTCCCATGATAGAGCACTAATTAAATTACTGAAAATTATATCATTAAAAATTTGGTGGGGGGAGGGGGACGAGAAGTCCCAGTAAACAAGAGTCCGCTACTCGTTAAGCTGTTTTTTTTTTTTACGAATTATTCTTATGTTTCAATTTAGTGATTGCCACATGAAGCGGCGCCAGTGAAAAAAGTCCACTACTTGTTAAGCTGGGTTTGTTTACTGTCCGAAAAAAATTGTTTCAATTTAGTGATGGCCACGTAACATGACAAAGTAGGTGATTAAATTACTGGAAATTACATAAATTGCTAATTAACCTTCGTGTCTTAGCGTGGATCAAGGAAGTATCGCTTACTTTCGTCTGCCATTGTTGCATCTTGCATGCTGCTTATTCACGCACGAGAGCCAATCAAGGCGGAGAAAGCAAAGTAGGCCTAATCAATTTTTTTTTGGCCAACTAAAAATGTAATGTATAAATTCAGAATGATATAAATTATAACAGGTCTTTGAAAAGTGCTTGAATTGTTTCCGTTTTAGTCCTTGAAAGCCCTTGAATTAGTTTTTTCACTTATCGTACGAACCCTGTTTAAATCACGTGATTAAAAAAAATATCCTTGAGTTAAATCATTTTGTGTATTTTGGTAGGCTACATTTA
This sequence comes from Lithobius niger, assembly GCA_023313725.1. Taxonomy (NCBI): domain Eukaryota; kingdom Metazoa; phylum Arthropoda; class Chilopoda; order Lithobiomorpha; family Lithobiidae; genus Lithobius; species Lithobius niger. The sequence goes on along the minus strand of JAHWFP010116795.1, from coordinate 24,134 downwards.
CTCAATATTTTTATTGAAAAATACTTCACTGTATCGACTGCAATAATGTGGAGTGCACAAGAGCAAAATCCTACACAAGTTTTGCATTTTTTTTAGCAAGCTTTAGGAATACAATGTTTCTTGTTTATCTAGTCTCTTAGCCTGTGCAGGGGATTTTCCAATGCAAAAGTGAAACTGAAGATAGCTTAGGAAAGTCATCGTGGGTTTGGTTGACTAAAGAAAGTAGTGTGGGTTAAATGTCTGCAGCAGGCCGTAAAAAAGGCTCCCCTAGTTTTTCTGATGACGCTTTAATGCAATTACAGTAACTGAGCCAGAAGATAAGTTTCTAGCCTATTGCAAGATGGATAAATTTCAGTTTTGTAGAGCTGCACCTAAAATACAGACATAGGCGTGGTTGACATAAGCAAAATGTTATTTTATGCTTACCTTATGCTTAGGCTGCTGTGTTTCAGCGTGCGGTTGAGGACTTTTCTGATGTGGATGAACTTTCCACTCATTTCACTGATGTGGTCCTTGCTGCTGCTCATGCTCTATCCCGCGTACGTCCACACAGCCGCGGCGGGTTCCTGTTCCGTGGTGGACGCCTGCTTGCGGGCAGGCCATTCAGGCCCGCCGGCGAGCGTTGCGTGCATTCACGGTCAGCCCGACTACTGACAACTTTGTAGCGTTTAAGCGCTGTCGTGCCCGTGCCAGGTATGTCATCCGTGAGGCTAGACGTGCTTCGTGGGCAGCTTATGTTTCATCGATTACGCGCTCCACGCCTTCTCAGCAGGTGTGGCGCAAGGTGCGCCAGATCTCGGGGAGGAGTGTGCCTTTCCCGGTTTCACTGCTGAAGGTGGCGAATACCGTGATCTCTTCTGTGCCGGATATCGCCAATTGTCTTGCGTCTGCATTTGCGCGGGTCTCGAGTGATGACCATTATGATCCTGGTTTCCTCGGGATTAAGCGTAGAGAAGAGGCTCACTCTCTTGACTTTCGCTCCGATGGGCTAGAGGAGTACAATTTACCGTTTACCTGGCAGGAATTTGTTTCAGCTTTGTCCAAGTCTCATGACTCCCCTGGGCCTGATGATGTTCACTATCAACAGTTGAAACATCTGCCTCTTGCCTCCCAGCAGTTCTTGCTGGGGATGTTCAACCGTGTGTGGGCAGAGGACTCTATTCCAGCAGCGTGGAGGACAGCAGTGGTCATCCCGATAGTAAAACCGGGCAAAGACCCTACTTCTCCTTCCAGTTATCGCCCAATCGCTCTGACTAGCTGTGTCTGTAAACTTATGGAACGGATGGTCAGTGAGCGGTTGGTGTGGGTGTTGGAATCACGGGGATTCTTATCTGCGTCCCAGTGTGGCTTTCGACGGTTTCGGTCAACTATCGATCATCTAGTTGCCCTTGAATCAAATGTGAGGGAGGCTTTTCGCCTGCGTCATCATCTGGTTCAGGTTTTCTTTGACTTGGAGAAGGCTTATGATACGACGTGGCGTTATGGGATTCTCCGTAGTCTCTATGACTGTGGCTTGAGGGGACAGATGCCACTGTTGATTTCTTCTTACCTCTCAGGCCGTTCTTTTCGCGTTCGTGTCGGGGCGACTCTTTTCCGCCCGTTTGTCTTGGAGAATGGTGTGCCTCAAGGAGGTGTTCTTAGTGTTATCTTGTTTGCTATAGGGATCAACCCCATTGCTCAGCAAGCTGCTGTTCTCCAGTCATTGTTTGTCGATGACTTCGGCCTGTGCTTTCGGGCAGCTCGCATGCAGACCTGCGAGCGGCAGCTACAGCTGGCGATTAACAAAGTCCAGACCTGGGCGGTCAGTAATGGTTTCCGGTTTTCTCCGGACAAGACTGTGCGTCCACTTTTGCCGCCAACGAACACTGCACCCAGATCCTTGCCTGTACTTGGGACAGGCACAAATTCCTGTTGTCCCACAGGCACGTTTCCTGGGTCTGTTGTTCGATTCCAGGTTATCTTGGCTTCCGCACTTGCATCAGCTTAAAGACAAGGCTTTGCGGGCACTTAACATCTTGCGGGTCCTGTCGGGCACTTCATGGGGTGCCGATCGCACTGCCATGTTGCGCCTCTACCGAGCCCTTGTCCGCAGCAAACTTGATTATGCGTGTATGGTCTATGATTCGGCTAGTGACTCGACTCTTCAGATGTTGGACACTGTACATCACAGTGGCCTGCGTGTGGCGACTGGGGCATTTCGAACTTCTCCGGTGGTTAGCCTCTATGCTGAGGCCTTGGAGCCACCTTTGGCCATTCGTCGGCGACAGCTTGCCATTCAGTATGCTGTGCGTTTGCGTGCTGTGCAATCCAGTCCTGCTTGGTCCATGGTTTTTGGGCCAGGCTTGCGAGTCGGTAGATACATGGTGGGTAAAGGTGATTTCCGCGATAGGCTCCAGCAGTCCTGTCAGGAGATAGCCTTTGAAATGCCCTGCGTCTTGAAGCTTGGGAGGATGCCAAGTTGCCCCTTGGCTTGTCCCAAGTGGCAGTTTCATTTTCGCTCTGGCGTCCCTCCCGAAGGGTTCCACTCTACCAGCAAGGTACTTACAGGAGTTCCGGCGGCTGAGTTCTCAGTACGCCGGTTATCAGCGCCTCTTTACTGATGGGTCGAAGTCAGACATTGGCGTGGCGTGTGCTTGTGTGTGTAAGGGAGTAACGGTTGCCCATCGCCTTCCATCAGGCTATTCTGTGTTTTCTGCAGAGCTTTTGGCTCTTGGTTTGGCGGTGGAATGGATCCTTGACCTTCAGGGCACGCATTTCATTATCTTTAGTGATTCCATGAGTGCCCTGGAGTCCTTGGCGAATTACAATCCTCGGGACCCCTTGACACAACGTGTCCAAGCTTTGCTTTCCCGCTTGCCTGGCCAGCGGAAAACCGTGCTTTTCTGCTGGATCCCGGGCCATGTTGGGATAGCAGGGAATGAGCAAGCTGATTCTGCTGCGAAAGGGTCCCTTTCTGGCCCTCTCGGTAGGGATCTCAGCCTTGTTCCCTCAGACGCCTTTCCAACTCTGCGTCTGAGGTTACACGCTTTTTGGCAAACCTTGTGGGACAGACAGGACGGTAATAAATTACGGGCCATTAAGGGCACTGTCGAGGAGTGGCACTCGGCGTGTCGCCGTGAGGAGGTTGTGTTGGCCCGTTTGCGCATTGGTCACACCCGACTTACTCACTGTTTCGTTTTGCGGGGGGTTGACCCTCCTGAATGTTATTGGTGTCGACGGCCACTTACGGTCCGGCACTTACTTGTTGATGGTGTTCGTCGTCATTTCCATCTTCCGCATGACATTGCGCGTCAGTTGGGCGATAAGTCTGTCCTCCTGTCCGGTGTTTTTCAATTTTTGCAGGAGGTACAGATGTATGACAAGATTTAGATTAGGGGTTTGAATAACGTCTCTGTAATGTGTGGTGCAGTGGCAACCCGGACCACTGCACTGTGACTGAGGTTGGCGCTAATGACCAAGTTGTCGACGCGCCACTAAGCCCCAATCCCCCCCCCCCTCGTCCACATTGGCTCTTGGCTTTCCGACGGAGTGCCCCGCCCTCCCGGCCGTCACCCTCCGGCACGCCTCGACCAAGCCTCAGCTTTTTCGGCCGCCTCCCGGATGTGCTGTGGTGCAGACGAGCCCCCTTACACTCGTTTCGGTTTCGGTTGTTTTCCGACAACGATTGTATTTGCTACCTGGCTTGTTCATATGATGTCATCCCGATCAAGCTTCGAACAAATGGGACAAGACTTGAGGCCTCGGAATGAAGAACCAAGACTGTTCCTGTTGAAGCTCTACCCTTCTCAACAGTTCTGCTGCTCGTCTCATTCGTGGCTAAATCCCACGTGTTGAGTGAACAACCAAGACGGATGTCGCCTACACCTCTTGCTGCTTGTCTCGACCGTGGTTGACCCCACGTCTCGAGTGAAAATCGAGTTACCTGCTGCTGTCCACTGCTCGTCTCACTCGTGGCTTGTTTTGAGTGAAGTACAAGACGGAAGCCTTGTTGCTTGTGTCGACCGTGGCTAACCCCACGTCTCGAGAGAAAATCAAGTCAACAGTTGCTGTCCACTGCTGCTCGTCTCACTCGTGGCTAAACCCACGTTTTGAGTGAAGAACCAAGACTGATGCTGTTTCCACCTTTCCTGCTCGTCCCACTCGTGGCTTGGGTGAAGTACAAGACAGAAGACCTTTCCTGCTTGTCTCGAGCGTGGCTAACCCCACGTCTCGGGTGAAAATCAAGTCGCCTGTTGCTGTCTACTGCTGCTCGTCTCACTCGTGGTTAGAAATTACCCACGTTTTGAGCAAACCAAGACGGAAGCCGTTTCATCTCTTGCTGCTTGTCTCGACCGGGGTTGACCCCACGTCTCGAGTGAAAATCAAGTCGCCTGTTGCTGCCTGCTGCTGCTCGTCTCATTCGTGGCTAAAACCCACATTTTGAGTGAAGATCGAAGACGGAAGCCATCTGCACCTTTTCTGCTTGCCTCGAGCGTGGCTAACCCCACATCTCGAGTGAAAATCAAGTTGCCTTTCTTCTTCGCCCGTCGTCGCCTCCGGCCCCGAGCCTGGTCTTCGGCTGCTCGTCGTTTGACTGCCGTGGATGAACATCACCTCCGTTACTGGACGTCTGGCCATCTCTAGCCCTACTCGTCTTTCGTCCGCTTCCTGTGGACCGTTCACCATGACGCTCCTGGCTTGCCGTCTTCCAGCAAGTTTCCAGCCCGCATCCCTCCCCTGGCTCTCGTTCGCCTTCTGTTAACCCCCGGCTCGGACACCGCCATTAAGGTCCCGTCACCGTGGCTGCCCCCTCCGCACGACACGCTATTCGGCCCGTCTCCGGTCTGCCCATAGCCTGGACGCCGCCGTCGAGTCGGGGTTGTTGCTCTGGCCTCCCGCCTCTCCCATCTCGACACTTAAAGCTCCACTTCTTACTGGGCCAGCCGTGGAAGCCGTTGTGAACTGGATCGTCCATCGACGGCCCCTGCCTCCGTCCTCCTCGCCGTCTTCGTTCGCCTCGCCTCCGCACGCTTCACTCCCGGCCCGTCTCCGGTCTGCCCATAGCCGGTACGCCGCCATCGAGTCAGAGTTGTTGCTCCGACACTTCGACATAGATTTTTGAAGCTTCACGTCTCACCGGACAAGCTGTAGAAGTAGTTGTGAACTGAATCGTCCATCGACGGCCCCTGACTCTCGCTCCCTCGCCGTCTTTCGTCCGCCACGCTGATGCCGTAGCTTTCCGCACGCTCCACTCGACCCGTCTCCGGTCTGTTCATAGCCGGGACGTCGCCGTCAAGTCGGGATTGTTGCTCCAGCCTCTCGTTTCCTGCCACGACATTGAAGCTCCTCGTTTCCACGCCTGCCATGGTTGCAATAATGGACTGATCCGCCCATCTTCGGCTCCGCCTCCGGCTCGCCGTCTTTCGCCCGCCCCACTGATACCGTAGCTACTGTACGTTCCACTCTCCGGCCCGCCTCCGGTCTGCCCATAGCTGGGACGTCGCCGTCAAGTTGGGGTTGTTCAGGCCTCTCGCCTCTCCCGTCGACGTATTTGGAGCTCCACAGTTTTTTCCATGCCAGCCAAGGCAGCAACCGTGAACTGGATCCCTATGGACGACCCGTGCCTACGGTTCCTCCGCCATCTTTCGTCCGCCTCGTTGACGCCCATGCTTTGCCCCGGCTCGCTCTTTGGCCCTCCGCTACGTGTACGTCATCACGGAACCCCGATGCCAGCCAAGCCTCAAGCTTCTTTTGTCCGCATATTCTCTGCTGTAGCCCATAGGGGGCCCTACATCTGACCTTCCCCGACTGCTTGTCTTCCGATCTCTTCTGGATCACCAGATTGTGTTGTCACCAATGAACTTGTCCACGGATCCCTCCCTGCAACCCTCCCGGCCACCAGTTCATCCCGACGCCACCCTGACGTTTCTCGACGACAACGTCGCCGCCACTCTCCCAACCTCCACGTCTTTCGTCTGCCTCATGGTTGCAGCGCCGTATTGTCCTAGGATGAAAGCTTGTTAAGCTGGGAACTCTTCCCCCGCTCCACGCCTCTCGTCCGCCTTATGATTATGATGCCGCTCTGCACTGGACGAAGGTCCGCTCACCTAGGAACTCCGAAGACGGTTGCCCTGCCACCTAGGTGACCTGTCAACACCAGGTAACCTCCGGCTACGCTGCATTACGCCCATTTCGCATTCATGATCACACGGCCCTCCTCCTTCTTGCCGGATCACCGTTTCATCGGCATCCTGACCCATCAGCCGCCGCCCTGCCTTGATGTGGTCCTGCGCTACCCGCTGACCTTGTCGCCGGCTCCTGTCCGCTCACTACCAACCGATAACTCATCTGTCGCCGTCCGCCGCTGGCCTTCTCCCGGAAGATCCCTCTCCCTTACATCCGGCCGAAAGCTCACGGTCGCTCCAGCCCACCACGCTAGCCTTCATGCTGGTCCTCGCCTCACCCTGTTTCGAGCAAGTTTTTCTTTCGCATGGCACATCTGAGCCCCTCTCTGCCGCTCCCAGCCATCTCTCGTGCCATCTCGTGCCATCTCTCGAGCTATAATACCAACTTGCATGCAACGCTGCAAGGCCTTCACACCCTGGCTAAATAATGGAAAGAAACGTCTAGACTGCTACACTCTCCCTTCACGCAAAGGATGTCATGACTCCCCTACTACTCCTCGCAAGCAAGTCCGCATCCCGGCTGTAAGGCTCCACGCTCCGACCGAAAGTCACCCCATCTCGGCCGAAAGACGGTTACTCCTTCCGCCCTCCTCTTACCATACGGCTCCGCCGGACCGCCGCAGCTCCTCTCCCGCCTTTCAACCGGCGCAAGTCTCCGCTTCCCAGCTTGACACCGTCCGAAATTTAACTCCTACTTTTTACTGCTAGCCTAAAATACTTACCTGTATTTTATTATGCTTTCCCGTTTTGGAAATGCTACCCGTCCCAAACATGAAATCTAACGCTCTCCCAGTCTCTGCAATGGCGCTCCCCGGGGCCCATGACCACCGCTAGGTGGCGCCCCTTTACCCGCTCTGCTTCACAGTTTGTTTTGGGACGCGACAGGACAGTCGCGATCGTTACGTTTTCATACATGGAAAAATCAACAAAACCAACTACCTGCCCTGGAAAGGCCGGCCGGAAGTGTGGGAAAAGGCTCAATAAGTCGGATCCCCACGAATTTTGCCGGAAATGTAGGGTATGTGATTTCGCGTCGTATAAATGTGCTGAACATTGTGTAAACATGGATCCGGACGTGATTGCGTCGATCGCGTCGACACGTGCTGAATCGTACAAAAGAGCGGATAGGAGGAGACGAGCCCGTGAACTGGCCTTACTAGAAAACAATTCCGTGTCGGCGCACGACGATTATGTGGATTCGGGCGAAGATTCTTTGACGTCGGCGAGCGAAAATCAATTTCCGTTGGGTGCGGTCGCACCCTTTGTGCTACAGCAGTCCGGGTCTCTGCCGAACCCGCCATCGACGGCGGACATCGCCAAAATGGTGGCCGCGTGTGTGGACAAAGCACTATCCAAGAATGAGGAACAAAGAAAGGCGGACCAGCTGGCGGCCGAGAAGAAACTGGCGCTAGCGACTCAAAAAGGCATTCTGGACACGTTCGAAAAATATTTTGGACTTCCGAAATCGGGAAAAACGCCGTCCGTGCTGCCGATTGTGACATCGACGCCGGTTCTTGGTGATGGCCAAGACGATCGTCGGGACAACTTCACGCCCCCGGGTTCGCCTAATAGACAGTACAGTGCGGGTAAGCGAATTTGTGATGTGGACGATACGTCACCAAAACGTAGGTGGATTGGTGACTCGCGCAATCCTAACTGGCTGGTTTTAGGGTCGTCCCTACAAACCTCCGACCAGCGATCGATGGGGACCGCCCGGACTAGGTCTGGGGTGCAACCCTTAGCGAACACACCCGGACATGCGGACACCTTGACCCCCCGGTCCGGGTTGTTGGCTGGGAACCCGGGATTGCAGCAGACGGACTACTCGCAGTCCGGGTCTCTTGCTAGTGCGGACAAGGCTGCCCAACCCGTGCAACCGCCGTGGGGACTGCCGGGTTCCTGGGAGAGTCAGTGGGCGACTTATGGCGGCCATTGGTCGTGGCCAAACGTTGGTGGGTGGCAAAACCAAAATGCTCAGTCGTGCCCGGGTGACCCACCAAACTATAATTGGCCGGCCGCACCTCCCCCCCCCCCTCCCCCCCCAAGCGGGAGTGGTCAGTTAGTACCAAATTCGCAAAGTCAAGGGGATGGAAGTGCTTCGTTAAGTGTCAGTGCCAGTGCTAGTATCAGTGTTAGTGCGCAACACGGTAATGTCATGCCCTCCTCAGTCGTGCCACAGTGTGCGACGGGTGGTGCGGACGCCGGTATCAACCCGTCGACAGACCCTCCTACAGACCCTGGTTTGGGGGGTTACGGGGCAACGCAGGGTCCGATCGACCCGGACCCCTCAACCGGTAACCCGGACATCTCAAATGGTAACCCGGACTTGGGGTACACAACTCAAGAGGCGATTGAGTGGACGTGGGTGGTGGATGACGTGTATCGGTCACTACCCAGTGTGTTCTGCCCTAAAGTTATAATTCCGGAAACACCGGAAGGGGAGCCACCTGCTACCTCCTATGCAAACCAGGACCGGGTGGCGAAAGAGGTGCACCACCTTCCCCAATCGCAAGTGTTATTCCGCCAGCTCCTAGTCAACGGTGGAGTACTACGCGACAAGGGAAAAGTGTTGTCGGCGGTGACGCCCATTCCCCAACCTGACTTGACGAAGGGTAGTTTTTTCTTCACGGTGGGAAACGCGGGGGCACCGCGTGCGGGCAGATACAAGACTTACGACGAAACTGAGTATGTGTCTAGCGAATGTAAAATGGACATGGAATCGGCGTTGCCCAGACCCCCGTTCGTGAAAGTGCCTTCCAATCAATTCGAGGAGGACGAAAAAGTGCTTCGGGCCAGCCTACGTGCTACGTCGACTGCCGACATGGCATACGCAGCGGCCACGGCGAGATTGAAGGATTTTCTTGCGGCCGAACCCGGCGACAGGGACATTGCTGACATTGACACTGCAATCAAGCTGATGAGGAAAGCGTCCGAGTTCCACACCGACGCCATTAATTGGGGTACTCGGTCACTATTCAATTCAGTGATACATCGCCGAGACTCCTACTTGGACGGCTCGCGAGAGGGCCTGTGTAAGGACACTCTCAAAAACTTACGGCTTCTGCCAGTGCATCGCTCATCATGGCTCTTCAACGGGCAGCTACTATCTATCGCCCCAGAACTGCGAGACAAAGTTAAGCCGACCACCCCAGTGCTGAAACCACGTGCCGGTGGGAACAACCGTGGTGGGAACAGACAGCCATTTCGCGGACAGCCCCCCCGTGGGGGTGCCTTACATTCGAGTGCGCAGAAACCACATTCGCAAGGACAACAACCGCATTCTGGGCAGGCCCGACAGGGGAGAGGTCGAGGCGCTCAGGGGCGTGGGACATTCCCACGCAACAGAGGGGGTGGAGGAAGGCCCCCATCTACACGAAATTGACCAATTACTGGCACTACCGTCTCGGCCGCTGCACCACCAAGTAGCCGGGAGAATAAGGTGCCACCTCGGAGAATGGGAGTTACTGACGGGCGATCGATTCGTAAGATCGGTGGTGGCAAGGGGTTATACCCCAAACTTTATTTCGGAACCCCCCCCTGACCAAACAGCCCCCACACTGGCTTCTCGCCAGAACCGAGCCGAAAGAGTATGTGGAAGAGGTTTTGACGTTAGTGCGAAAAGGAGTCCTACAAGAATCACCTCCAGGAACAATGGGATTTTACAGTCCTGCCAGAGTCATCCCGAAACGGAGCGGGGGCTCACGGCTCATATTCAACCTGCGCCACTTGAACCGTTATATCAGGTCCGATAATTTCAAAATGGAAACCCTGGGTTCAATCAGGGAGGCCATCCAGCCGGAGGAGTTCACTACGTCAATCGACCTAGAGGATGCATACCTCCATATACCCCTTCACCCAAGTGTATACCATTATTTCCGACTGATTTGCCTAGGGAAGACATACCATTTTGTAGTTCTTCCCTTCGGCTTGTGCACGGCTCCTCATGTATTCACCGTCATGATGAAGCCGGTGTTGGCAGCGCTACACGTGATGCTCATCGATATCCATGCGTTCCTGGACGACTGGCTGCTGCGCCAAGGGGATCGTTCCATTCTGGAGAGGAACACTACACAGTGCGTAACGCTCCTATCCAAATTAGGGCTGGGGGTCAATGCGACGAAATCAAGGCTGGAGCCGAGCCGGGAGTTCGATTTCTTGGGAGCTACCTTCAACACGGTGACATTCTTAGTGAAACCATCGAAGGCGAGATGTGCTCAGGTGTCGGCGGCGGCGAGATCGCTACTCGAACAACGATCGACTCAGGCGAGGGAACTCGCAAAGATCATAGGCCAGATGGACTCGTGTGCGGCGCTTGTGCCTCTGGGGGCGTGGCGTGTACGACCAATACACTGGTTGCGGAAACTGGAGTGGAACAGCTGGGGATCGTGGGAGGACCAGGTTCCACTGGACAGGGCACCCATCGAGGCGATCGAATGGTGGACGGCCCGCTCCAATCTGGAGGAAGGCGTGCCAATCCACATCCTGGCGTCGGACTGGCTTCTGATCACGGACGCGTCCTCCTCGGGGTGGGGCGCGACCCTGGGGGAAGAACAGTCGGCCGGGAAGTGGACGTCGGTGGAAAGGGGGCTCCACATCAACATACTGGAGCTTCGTGCAGTTTTCCTAGCGCTCGCGTGCTGGAAACACAAGGTGAAAGCGTCAGTGGTAACGGTGTTATCCGACAATACTTCGGCAGTGTCTTA
>JAHWFP010116794.1:0-24318 GCA_023313725.1 Lithobius niger | reverse complement strand
TGACGTCTCGATTTTAAAACCCAACTTCCCTATACACAACGAAGCGCCAGAAGTCACCACACACGAAAATAATAACAACAATAAAACACTGATCCAATACCACACCTTCCCACACAACAACGACATTTATGAATAGCCCTTCCACCCACCACAAACAACCGAAACGTAATTACACGCCCAACAGCTAAAGACCCGACGAGAGATAGGCTAGCTGCTTTTGCGCTCGTAATTTCTGCTTTCCTTGCGAACGGGAAAATAGCTTAATTGTGTGCATTTAACGTCTGCATATCAAGCAGGATAATTATTGCAGACTGGTATTTTGGAACTTAACAACGAGTCCCTGATAGAAGAAGGAGCGCGTATGTATACCGCCACAAGACGACGACCAGCTCAAGAGATAATGATGGAGATAATGGTAATGGCGGCAGGGATCCAAGTTAGAGACTCAAGACGATTGGTCTGGCCCCAAGCCAGCCTCGCAGGTAAAACAAATACGATGTCTAATGATAGTCTTCGAGACGCAACATAAATAAGGCAAAAACCCTCCTGTTGCTGGCAAGCACGCAAGGCCGTCATGGGCGGGCATAACCTGTCGACAGGCTGGACGGACGGACGTACCAAATTACAATGGCTGTCCACTAACTCACTCGCTTAAAGTATCCTTTTTACAAAGTGACTGACTGACAAGACAGTAAAATTATTGATAAATACCACCGCCTTTTCCTCCCCATCTGCTTCCCCAAAGCTGGCTTCAGTTGTTGCATACCGCCTTTTGCCGAAGACATTCTCGCATTACCTATGCGTTATGGTGTCCGCAGCCTATCATGAGTTCGCCCCAGAACGAACACAGATAATACATCGTATATTTCTGGTAGCAGAGTGCCTTGTTGATATCCAAGCTGGTTTTTGTAACCATCTTGGACATCAACAAGGCACTCTGCTACCAGAAATATACAATGTATTATCTGTGTTCGTTCTGGGGCGAACTCACGATAAGCCGCGGACACCATAACGCATAGGATATCCAAGATGGTTACAAAATCAATGGCGGCCGTTGATTAAAGCTGCTCCCTCCAGGAAGACGTAGCCGCTCATAAAATACCTGTAGGACTCAAGATACGCTGCGCACACAATATTTACTTTGCTTTTTACATATGCATCCTAGACGAGATGGTGCTTTACTCTACGTTTATTTTTACGTTAGATGTTAGTTCCTACCTAGTTACTAAGACATCCTATTGCTATGGCCGTGTATGTCCACTAACTCATTTTACAAAGTGACTGATTGACAAGGCAGTAAAATTATTGACAAATACACCGCCTTTCCTCCTCACCTGCTTCTCCGAAGCTGGCTTCAGATGTTGCCATACCGCCTTTTGCAGAAGATATTCTCCCATTGCCTGTGTGTCAGTTACTGCCTTTTACCTAGGCATTTATGGTGTTTTATTTTACATTATTCTTACGTTAGATGTTAGTTGCTACCCGATTCGTAAGACATTCCTGTCTTCGTTAAATGTCTGGTGTTAAGTTATCTTTTGCTTAAAACTTTCTCTGAATAGATATTAGTTGCTGTATTATATACCGAAGTTATTCTATTATTGCAGGATGTTACTTGCTACCATTTATCGAAGACATTCTCGCATAGGATTTTAGTTGCTGCCTGTTAATTAAATCCACCCGAAACCAAAAGTGGTAGAAAACCCCGCCAAGTTTCCAAAAACGGTCTGCCTTTGAAGGTATATCATTCAACCAGGGAAAGGCCGCCAAGGTCAATCCTATTAGCCAAGTTAATCCTACCGACTAATAGTTCGAAAGTTAAATGAAAACTTGAAGATTGCTACTCGCTGTAGCAATCTTCAAGTTTTCATTTAACGTCCAAAGTTTTATTGAGTGCGGTTAACTTGGCTAATAGGATTGACCTTGGCGGCCTTTCCCTGGTTGAATAATATCACTACCTTCAAAGGCCGCCCGTTTTTGGAAACTTGGCGGGTTTTTCTACCAGTTTTGGTTTTGGGTGGATATCACAACTTTCATAAGACTGTGAACGTACATAAGGTTACACCGTCTGTTTAAGATGCTTCAATCCCATTTTTGCACACACTGGCTGACAATCGCTGATTTCGTTCGCTTCGCTCACTCAATCAGCGCATCCCCTTCAGTTGTTTTGTTTATCCCTGCACCTTCCCCTTAATTTTTCAAGATTTCGTTCACATTTAGTCATGTAAAAACCCCCGAAGGTCGCTGTTACTAAAACAGCAGAACGCGAAGCATTTTATTTGTGGGTTATTAACAAAAACCCCATTAGCTCGTGTATGCTCGTTTTGTTGCGTAACCATCATCTAACGTGCATCCGTTTATTCTTACGCAATCCAAAAGTTAATAAGCACTTCACGTTTTGCCTTGTTCCATAAGTTAATCTTTCATTACATTGTACCCTTGGGGGGAGGGGACGTAAATATTTTAGAGGGATGGGGGGGGGTCACACAAAAAAATTGACCGAACTGGACAAAAAAGTCGTTTTTGGACCTCAAAAATGACACTTTCATCAGTCAAAATTTCAAAAAGTGCCATAGCTTCTTGGGAGCAGCAACCTCCCTCCTCCTCCTCCCTCCTTCACGCATCATGGTAGTTTTAAAATTTTGACGTTATGTCTACTGTGTCATCCGGTGAATAGTTCTTTAAATAAATATGGATGTAAACCTATATTTCCGTTGCCTTTTGGACTTTTATGTCAGACTGCCTGAGCGGGGAATCAAACCCACGACCCATAAGTCTGACATATAAGTCCAAAAGGCAACGTAAATAGATTTGCATCCGTATTTGTTTAACCCATCTCGAGCATTGGCTTTCCGTCCTGGTTAAAGGGCAATTACATCCATTTTGACATGCATGTTTGACTTTTGGATCACTTACACAATAACTAAACACAAGAATTGCTGTAAGAATATACGTTACGTACGTCCGATACAACAATTTAAATACTGCATCACCAAAACACGACACGGAGGTCGCCATTGTTTTGCTGGAATGCGCAGAAATTAATGCCGACAGTCGGATTTCTTCGATTTCGACTCGCAGCCGATTGAGATAGCTGTATTGACTGTGAGGAACCCAAGCGTCTGACGGCCTTAGCTGGCCACTACACTGCCGGTCAGCTAAGGCCGTCAGACGCTTGAGCTCCTCACAGTCAATACAGCTATCTCAATAGGCTGCGAGTCGAAATCGAAAAGTGACATCTGTCGGCATTAATTTCTGAGCGTTCCAGCAAAACAATGGCGATTTCCGTGTCGTGTTTTGGTTATGCAGTAATTAAATTGTTATATCGGACGTAAGTAACGTATTCTTACCGCAATTCTTGTGTTTAGTTATTGTGTAAGTGATTCAAAAGTCAAACATGCATGTCAAATTGGATGTAATTGCCCTTTAATAATTGTTTAACACCACTTTCTAAAAGGTTTTTACGCAATTGGGTATTTTTTATGTTGCCACGTGTTGATGTTGTGAGGGGCATGTAGGTCTGACTCGAACTGCCTTATTATAGTGACAATATGGATCCCTTCTACCGGCATGAATCTCGGTTCAAAGGGGGTTTAACGAACACTCGTATGAATGTTTTCCAGAACTATACTTTGTCACGCTCGTTTTCCACACACATAGTGGGAACCCGTCGATGTGTAATGCTATTTTTTTTTAATTTGTCCAGACGAAATCATTTATACACTTAACATGAAAGGCATAAGAAAAGAGTACTTTTGTGGTGGTTGGGAGGGGGGGGGGGGACGTTCGGGCAGGGGCCAGAGTATTTTTGGACCTTGGGTGGAGGGGGAGGGATAATATCCTTTTATGGAGGCTCGGGAGAGGGGGGGTATCGATAATTTGGAGTTCACATTTTCAATTCCTCCTCCCCCCCCCCCCATACCCAAGTAATAATCGGTCCCTTAGTTGTTATAGTTCCTGCGTTTTACTAGTGACATTCTTGATTAACTGTTGATGATTGATCCACCAAAATGACCAGGAAGGAAGCAATGACGTACAAAATATGCCCAATGTGGTGATAACAGATCTGAAAACATTCCATTAGTTCGAATGGCCGCAGTAAATTGTCACGTCTTGCTCGAGTTTTCAACTAAGGTAGGAAGACTCTCCGTCTGGGGCTTTCGACCCCATCTTTTGTACAAATTCAGTGTGTGCATCTCGGATTGGCGTTCATCTTTCCTTCCTTTTTACCCCCAGGTTGTCCTCCGAAAGCAGTCATTAAAAACCACGAGCGATTGGGGCTGCCAAAATAATGGAAAAGGGCCGTCCTCAAGCACTGATTTATTCTGCTCTTTTGCTCACAACGTAATAGTTTCTCGGTAGGAGGCAAAAGAGGAGGAGGAAGGGGGGATCTTTCCCCCGTCTGCAAACTCCCAGAATGCCAAGAACAGCGTTTTTCAAATCCACAAAATTCAGTCATTTCACGTTTGGAGGTCGTCCCTTGTTCCTCCCAAGCCATTTCCAAGTTGAGTCATTCGCATCCCTCCCTGAATATGGATGATTATTGCAAGAGGACTTGAAGAAGTGGATTGCCATCTCTCAGCAACAAGATAAATTACCCGAGTTTGTTTGGTTGTGGGCAACTGAATTTTAAAGGAGAAATCCGGTTCAGAATACTCGCTCGTGTATCTCAAAAGAAGCTTGTAATGGCAGTAGCACCACTCCTCCCAGATATGTGATCCAAATTGAAGGTGTTGAATAGCTACAAGCGCGTGCTGTTTACCCCAATATGGTGCCCATAACACAGGAACAAGACAAAGCCGTGCAGGGTTTTTTTTTTAATGTTGAAACACTTTGGATAAAAAGAACTACTATAAAGCGAAGCAAGCAGCAACTTTTATATTTTTTTCAGCACAGATTAAAGTGTTTAGAAGTCGTGAAAATTATTTTAAAGGTTTTTGTCCTTCGTATTTTTTTTCACCACTTAATTTTAATACCGTTGTCTTTTCATAAACGGTAAAAATGTGATACTTTCTAATGTGTAAGAGTGCCTAACTTAAATATGAGTGGGTAATATACTGTAAGTGGCCTATTAACGGCCCTGACAAAACTATATGGCTTACCTCCCGAAAATGCTTTAAGGTCACAAATCGTGAAATTCCCACGTTACAGCCCCACCACCCTCTACCCCGGGAAAGGGGGTGTAACTAATTTTAGTTAAACTAATTTCACGACTTCTGACCTTAAAGCATTTTAGGGAAGTGGGCTGTAGCTCTGCCAGGAAAAACTTTCAATAGGGATAGGGGAAAGTCGTGAAATTACCTACTCCCCCCCCCCCCCCCCCCCCCCGGATAAGCGGACCCAATTAGGCACCAGACACTTAGGCACCCCAATAGGCACTGGACAAATAGGCACCCGGACAAATAGGCACCAAGTTTACAATTTTTTTTTTAAAATTGTGATGGATTGCCCTCAAATTGGGGAGGGGGTGGGGGAGAAAAAAAGTTGCTATAAAATGTTCCTAGCCTTTAAAACTGCTAAAGATTATTGGCATCTTTATTACACTAGCATCTCTGAGGTTATGTGTTAGTCGCTGCGTAATTTGGAACATTCATTCATCACACAAAAATTTCGGGGGAAAATGCAAAAACTTCCCCCAACGGTCCACACGACTAAGTGTCCCAGATATAAAACAAACGATAGTTTCTCTGATGTTATGTGTTAACCGCAGCGAGCGCGGTAGCGCGAGTGAGACAGCGTAATTTGGAACATTAATTCACCACCCAAAAATTTCGGTTAAAAATGCAAAAACTCCCCCCAACGGTCCACACGACTAAGTGTCCCTGATTTAAAACAAAGCAATCTATCCCAATAAAAAAATAAAATAAAAAAAAACCTGGTGCCTAATTGTCCGGTGCCTATATGTCCTACATCCAGTCCCCCCTCCCCCCCCCCCCCTTGGGGGACTGTAGCGAGGTAATTCACGATTTCTGACCTCAGAGCATTTCGCGGTGAAAATTTCTTGCAAAGACATGGTACTCTGTACATAACTAAATAAGAAAATCCTCAAACACTAAGAAACAATAGAAAGAAAAAACACCAATTATACTTGTTACTACATTCAGAAACTGTTGTATATTTTCTTAATTTATATTGTTTATTTATTGATTTACCTTCTCAAATTTAAGAAATTGTAACTGATATTATTGTATAAAAACTACCTTTATTGTACAAGTAATAGTTATTGGTTAGAAGCGAGCGGTTATCGGTTTTTAACCAACAGCTACGATCATTGGCCAGGCTCGAGTATGCAAAGGTAGAGGGCGTCAGCCCGAGACTTTTGCATACGAGAGCCGGGGCAATGATCGTAGCCGTTGGTTAAAAATCAATAACAGCGAGATTCTAGCCAATAACTGTTTTATGCCACGGTTGGGACGTCTGGCTCTTATTTTATTAAAACGTGTTTGTGTTTTGTGAAAATATCTCGATATGAATGAAGGTCATTCCATTTTAGTTTATGGAGAGTGGAGTGGATGATAGACCGATGAGTCCTTTGCGTCCGTTTGTGGGGGGAGTGAGTGGGAAGAAGACGAAGCGTCGTTTCGCCGTATTTCACGCTAGCCAGATCGCTTGTGTTTTCGAAGCTTTTCGGAGTGATAGAACTTCGATAAGAGGCCGCAGGGATTGAATGACATTCTGGGAAGGTATGTAATTCATTTTGAGCGTTTGTAGTTTGCGAATTGTTTAAAAAATGCGATAATAGAGTATGGGTATGAATGAAGGTCATTGCATTTTAGTTTGTGGAGGGAGGGGGGGGGAACTTAACGCAGAGTGAATAGCTTATAGGCCAGACATAAAAGTTTGTAGGGATGGGATTTCATTCCTTTTAAGTAATTCATTTTGTACGTTTTTATTGCGTTACGTTTTTTTTTTTTGCACGCTGTATTGGGATTTGGTGTGTGCGTTCCCAGTCGTGTGATCCGGAAGTGTCAAAAGTGTGGGTTATTGGCAAAAGTGTGGGTTATTGGCAAAAGTGTGGGTTATTGGCAAAAGTGTGGGTTATCAGTAAAAGTGTGGGTAACTTCATAACCCACACTTTTCGCGATGACGCACACTTCCGGTGTTGGTTAACGGGATTTAACCAACAGATATTTAGCATGGCGTTGAGTTAGCGTGACGTCACAGCCGTGGTATAAGTAAAAGACATCAGTGAGTCTTAGTCGATTTAACGGTTATAATTGCTCGCGCGCGACAAACGGCTAGTCCACTATCGAGGGGGTGGAGGGAAACACGAGTGGACGAAGCCCACAAGCTTTTTCCTCCAGCAGCGAGATAGTGGACTAGCCGTTCAAGCTCAAGAGTAATTATAACCGTTAAATCGACTAAGACTCACGGATGTGTATTTTAATGCTAAGGTGTGACGTCGAGCCAACTATCTAGTTATTTGAGATTAAAAAAAAATGTATTTGAAAATTTTATTTGTGAATCATGACGTAAATTCCTGAACTCAAACTTCCGGTTTAAACTTCCTGTCTGCGAAAGTCGAACGTACGCGAGGACGTCCGTATATCCAGTCCCAGTCACCACGTTTGTGTTTAAGGTAAAACCTTATTTTTCTACTTTATTAGTTTAAATAAGATATAGCGTAAAAAATGCGCTATTCGCTTGAGTCTCGTAGGTTTTTAGGTGTGTTTAGAAAGTGTCAGTAGGCTAGTTTTCGTACCGTCGGAACGAAAGGTTGCTAGGACCATTCCTTCATGGATGGGGGTGGGTTTTTTTTTTCGTGTTAGTGCGGAAAATGTCGCCAGGTTACAAATGTGCTGTTCGCTTGAGTATCGTATGTTTTTAGGCGTATTTAGCTGTGTTTACAAGTGTCGGTAGCGTAGTTTTAGTACTGTCGGAGCGAAAGGTTGGCGGATTGGGCCATTCCTCCATGGGTGGGGTCCTAGCATAGTAGCCTACGCGAGGTTTTTTTCTTTTTTTGTGTGTGTTAGTACGATAAATATCGCAGGTTGCAAATATGCTTATTTATGTTGGTTGCAATGGGATGTGCTGGTTGAATTTGTGTTGTGTACGGTAGTTTTGCAAAGTATGTCACATGGTAGAGCAGTCGTTGTGTAGAGCGTGGAAAAAGTGTCTGATTATCAAAAAAGTGTGGGTTATCAAAATTAACCCACTGTGACGTGTGTGGGTTTTCACATTAACCGTATATAACGACTACACTTTTTGCACGGGGATGTATTAGCGTGACGTCACGACCGTGCATTAAATGTAAATAATGTAATAGTATTCTTTGCTGCACAGCCTGCACGGCACTGCAGTGTAATCAAAATAAAGTAATGTTAAGATCGCGTAATATTATATTTTTTTGTACCTTCTGACGTTTTCACAAGGACTTTTCGAGGTTTCTGGAGACGGAGAGCGCATGGTTTCGCAAAACCGAGATACGAGTCCAGATTATCGATTTCATGTCGAGATTATTACGGTGTTGTCTCGTCTGGACGCTACGTTTCTGGCTGTCAACCGCGTCTGTCGTACTTTGTGGGCTCCTTTCTGTCAACGGCACGTTTGGGGTCCCAAAAAACGTAGCACCTTGAGGCATCAGCACTTTATAAACGCGACACTGTGGGAATCGAGCTAACAAGAACTAAAAGTGACATTGCTTTCCCCAGACGACATGGTTCAATTTGCCACACCCCATAAACTTGCCTTATTATGGCGTTGCGACACCGCCTCGGTTTATATTTTAGTTGTTTGCCCTTTTCTTTTCTTTAAAAAAAAATAGGTAAAAAAAAAAAGTTGTTGAGATCGGATGCTACAGCAGTGAGGCATATTAGGTGAAAAATCGTTCACTTTTGGAAACAAGCATGAAAGTTGGCACATATGCTCAATGAAACCCACTGTTTCAACAAAGCCCACTAGCCACTCGAAAATCCCAGATGGCGGCCAAATACCAAGCAAAATGGCCGCCAAAAAATAGATTTCTGCCTGTATCTCCTTAAATATCAATTTTATCAAGCCCGCATTCAGACTGAAGTTGTAGAAAATTAAATTATCTATAGAATAGCATTCTATGAAATTTTCGGTTGATGCAGTAGTTAAGGAGATATACTGTGTTGAAGAAAGGACCGCTCGGCTGCCATTTTGAAAAAATGGCCGCTAGCGTAGTATTTTGTGTTTAGGTCATGGAGAAGTAAAATTTAAAACTAGAAAACGTCCGGTAAATATCTTTGTGTCATGTTTACTAACTAATGTGACAGTGTATGCTCCAAACACAGTTAATTGCATAAATAAGTAATTGAAAGGATTATTTGATTATTTTGCACATTCGTTACAAGTACCATTCATACGATATAGTCTACCAGCCAAACTCAAAAAGGGCTCTAGTTTACGAGATAGTATAACCCGAAGCTAGAAATATTCCATATAAAGTGCAGGGTGTCAGGTACATCCCTAGGGATCGTCACTAGGGTGGGTGGAGACTCATGAAGTGGTGCAGCTTTCCTGTGTAATGTTTTCAAGATGGCGTCCAAAAATGGCGACCAAAACACAGCGACTAAACCTTTCATCTGATCGAAAATAAACCGGAAACCATTTATGTTTAGAATAAAATTTTCTTTAGAAAATGTTCTATTCATATTTTTCGTAAAAGTAACCCTTCTCGCCGAAATTCGTCGTTCTTTTAGATCCTTTACGTGCTGTAGCTAAAACAGTGCATATGTGTATTATAATTCCTGAATTTAAACTGCTGCAATATTAGTTCTAATTAAGATCCACTAACGTAATTGGGCTTAAATGAAAGGTGAAAATGTATGTTTGCCAACGAGGATAATTTAATGATTTATTTTAAGTGGGACCTAAATTAGGGCACTTTATGTATGTTGCAGAGCTTTGATTTTTGTGTTGGTTTACGACAAGTTCCATCTTTAAAGTGGTGCGGTAGCCGTCCTAATTCAGATAAATGGATGTGATTAGACTTAGATGAAAGATAAAGATATATACTTTCCAACATGGGTAATTAAAACGATTTATTTTAATTAAGAGCTAAGCTACGGCAGTTTATCTACGTTGTACGCGCTTTGATTTTTGTGTCATTTTACGACAAGTTATATCTTTAGCTGCAGTAGCACTTCTAATTCAGAAAAATGGATGCGATTAGACTTAGATAAATGATGAAGATATATATTTTTCAACATGGGTAATTAAAATGATCTACATAATTAAAATCATACGATGTGCGTGCGTGCGTACGTGCGTGCGTGCGTGTTTGTACCTCTACTCCTCCGGAACCAAAGCACCTAGAAAGATGGGAGTAGGACCAAACGAAAGATAATTAAATTTTACTTTTAATAGGCCTATTTTCATCGCTGTAACTTGATATTATCACCCTCAAATAAGCGAAAGAACCTGAAAAACTAACGTCAAAGTACTTTTTTAACCCTCTTCATGTTTGTTCATGACGTCATAGTTTGTTCATGAGGGGGGGGGGAATGAGGCTTAATGGCGCGTCGACAGCTTGGTCATTAGCGCCAACCTCAGTCACAGTGCAGTGGTCCGGGTTGCCACTGCACCACACATTACAGAGATGTTATTCAAACCCCTAATCTAAATCTTGTCATACATCTGTACCTCCTGCAAAAATTGAAAAACACCGGACAGGAGGACAGACTTATCGCCCAACTGACGCGCAATGTCATGCGGAAGATGGAACCGAAGACGAACACCATCAAGATGGCGACAATCAACAAGTAGGTGCCGGACCGTAAGTGGCCGTCGACACCAAGAACATTCAGGAGGGTCAACCCCCCGCAAAAGGAAACAGTGAGTAAGTCGGGTGTGACCAATTCGCAAACGGGCCAACACAACCTCCTCACGGCGACTGCGGCGACACGCCGAGTGCCACTCCTCGACAGTGCCTTTAATGGCCCGTAACTTATTACCGTCCTGTCTGTCCCACAAGGGTGTTCATGAAAACCTCCTCGAGCAAAGAGAGTTGATCTGGAAAAGGATGCACGGACGACGTATTTTGCAACACACCACATATTTTTATACTAACTGACTTGATGCAGGGAAAAATCAAAACAATTGATTTGGTTTTAAAACGCTGTCAAACATTCGTGTTTCTGTAGCACGGAAGTGCGTGGATTGAACGAGCAAAGCCAGCGATTTCCACGTAAAGTAAACCTTTTGAATGTGTGGCTCGCTTTGCTCTATCAACTTTCATCTCTCACCTTCCTAGGAGATTACATCTGACGTTCTGCAGATGTTTCTCCAACTGAGGGATGATCAGAAAGTGAAGTGATAAGACGCCCATTGAAAAATCTGTACTGAGCAGGACGTAAAGAACAATATTCTTAAAATAAGTAAAACAAGAAAACCCATATAAAGTGTATACCAACACAAATTACAAGTGATGTGTGGTTCTTGGTGGTTACATAGATTCAGTCACGTTTCTGAGGAAATGTCTGCGCTGATTGAGTGAGCGAAGCGAACGAAAATCAGTGTTTGTCATCAGAAACAGCGCTTTTCTGATAAATTGCTTGATCTTAACTTTTTGCTTGACTTCTTGGACGTAAAAAAATAATATTGACCTTCTCTCGAGATAACCGATATCGCATACAATCTTATAATTTGCTTGATCGTTTTTTATGTGGAAGGTCTGTCTGTATTATAAGTGTTGTAGCAAGAAATCTCCTCGAGTGCAGCGAGACGACGCGGAATGAGCGAGCGAAGCGAGCGATTCCGCTAGTTTATTTTAATTAGGAGCTAAGCTACGGTAGTTTATTTACGTTGTGGTGCTTTGAAGTTCTGCATCATTTTACGATAAGTCCCATCGCTAAACTGCTACAGTGGCCGTTCTAATTCAGATAAATGGATGTGATTTGGCTGAAATAAAAAATGAAGCTGAATATATCTTCATCTCAGCCTAATTACATCCATTAATGCGAATTAGAATGACTACTGCAGTAGTTTAAAGCTGGAACTTGTCGTCAAGCGACGCAAAAATCGAAGCGCTACAACGTGGATAAACTGCCGTAGCTTATCTGGTAATTAAAATAAATCATTTTAATTTCCCTTGTTCGAAAATATATATCTTAATCTTTCACCTAAGCCTAATCACATGTATTTATCAGAATTAAAACGGGTACTGCAGTAGTTTAAAGATGGAACTTGTGGTAAAATGAAACAGAAGCACAGAGCTACAATGTAGAAAAATAGTAGTAGTGTAGCTTCTAATTAATATAAATTGTTTTAACTACCCTTGTTGGAAGATATACATCTTCATCTTTCATCTAAGCCTAATCACATCCATTTATCTGAATTAGGATGGCTACCGCACCACTTTAAAGATGGAACTTGTCGTAAACCAACACAAAAATCAAAGCGTTGCAACATAGATAAAGTGCCCTAATTTAGGTCTCAATTCAAATAAATCTTTAAATTATCCTTGTTGGAAAACATACATTTTCACCTTTCATTTAAGCCCAATTACGTTAGTGGGTCTTAATTAGAACTAATATTGCAGCTGTTTAAAGTCAGGAATTATAATACACGTATGCACTGTTTTAGCTATAGCACATAAACGGTCTAATAGAACTTACATTACAAATTTCGGCCAGAACGGCTAGTTTTGAGAAAAATATGAATAGAACATTTTGTGAAGGAAATTTTATTCTAAACATAAATGGTTTCCGGTGTATTTTGAACGGTTTAGGCTCTAGAAGCAAAAAAACTGTTTTTGTAGGTCGCCATAATTTTTTGGACGTTATCTTGAAAACATTATACAGGAAAGTTGCACCAATTCTTGATCTGCATCAACCCTAGTGAAGATCTCTAGGGGTGTACCTGACACCCTGTACTTACGGAATTTTTCTAGCTTCGGGTTATACTATCTCGTAAACTAGAGCCCTTTTCGAGCTTGGCTGGTAGACTTTATCGCATGAATGGTATTTGTAACGAATGTGCAAAACAACCAAATAATCCTTTCAATTACTTATTTATGCAAATAACCTGTGTTTGGTGCATACATTGTCACATTAGTTAGTAAACATGACACAAAGATATTCACCAGCCGTTTTCTAGTTGTAAATTTTACTTAACCATGAGCTAAACACAAAATACCACGCTAGCAGCCATTTTTTCAAGACGGCAGCCGAGCGGTCCTTTCTTCAACACAGTATATCTCCTTAACTACTGCATGAACCGAAAATTTTGTAGAATGCTTTTCTGTAGATAATTTAATTTTCTACAACTTCAGGCTGAACATGGTCTTGATAAACGCTGTGTCCTCAGATTATCCGCATGCCTTCACATAATCTGTTACCGTGCTTTTTACTCCAGTGTCCTCAGATTAATTGAGCTATAGAGCTACGAGTGTGTGCAACTTGTCTGCACACACTGTGCGAATGTATTGATTATGAATTACACCTGTTTGGTTCATCATGTTAACTAGCTTCGATCTGATTGGTTTATATTGTGCATCTTGCCGATATCATGTCTTCAGCCAATGCTCTTGCGATATGCTAATAATGCAATGTTATATATGTAATAACTCAACCTGTAATAAACTGTCTGATACAAACTTTCAACACGGACTATCCTGTCTGGTTTAGGGTAGTTTGCTACAATTTAGTTTATAATGTGTTAGGTTGCAAACACATCACTTGGCGACTCGAGGGTTAAACCATGGCTTAATTCGTAACTTCAGCCCCAACTTCAGCCCAAACTTTAATTCTTGGCAACTTCTAACTTCAGCCCCAAGTTTGGAAGGTAAGATGAAGTTAAATTATTTTGGAAAATAATTTTAGTCATCTTGCTAGGAGATGAATTTAAGCTTTTCAAATTTGTATCACTTGTGTAGGTGTGCTGGCGATTTCTGGCTAAACGTAGATAACTGCCAAGAATTTAAACTAATTATTCTCCATGAATTACCTTACATTTGACTATTTCTGCAATTAAGATTGAAGGTCGTGTCAAGGCGACGCTTTGCGTTATTTACTGCCAGGCTATGCTAGTTAGTGATATCGAAAAAATCGCGACTAGATTTAGTAATTGTTTGGTATTTTGCCATTTATGTGGAAATCTTAAGGTTTTAAAGCAGTTGTCTTTAATACTTTTGTTGCTTAATGCCGTTCGTTTCTCTGCCTTGGTGCTTTGATGCTCATTGTTTTGCAACGTTCGATTTTAGGTATGCGTGTTTGAAACTACCTACGGAACAGAAGGGCCCTGTTATGTCTCGTGCTCATGTCGATTGTGGCATGTAAAAGAACCTACGAATTTCCGATGAGATTTACCTAGCACGTGTGCACGGGTAGCTGCGCGCACTGGGGCGTCAGATTCGATAGACGTCCTGGTCCCAGCTGTACATCTCTGGCTTCGTACAGACCCGGGTTCGATCCTGGCGATGGGAAGTGTATATGTACGGGTTTTTGTCCGGTTGTTTCCCGCCCGTTGCACGAGGGTTTCCTCCGGCTACTCCGGTTTCCTCCCTCATGCGACAAAAAACTGTTCCTGATGGTGGTAAAACCTTCACTTAACATCTGCTGCTTGGGCCTATTAGCTTATTGGCCGACACCTTCTATTATTATTATAGAAAAATTGTCCCTCTCTCCTTATGGCGGCTGGGAGCGTGTCAAAAGCCAAAGTATATGTACTACCAAAAGTAGTTTTTTTTTTCAATAAAAGCCTTGCCCCTTTTTCCTTGGCTTCTTCCGTCTTTCAGGTGCTGACTATGTTAAGGGTGCGGACGTACCGTACGTACCGTACAAGTACAAGCAAACAGTGCATCCGTCATACCTATTGTATGAAACTCGATACAAGATGGGTGTAACGAAGATCGGTGTCTTATTAAGAGAACATCATTTTTAACTCAACCTTGCCCTTTTGTTAAAAACAAGGCACGTTTTCCGTGTAACTTGTCGGGTGCGGAGTGGGGAGGAGTCAAGATTTTGTCAAGGTTTTGAGGGAAGGGGGCATCGAAAATTTGGTGTACACGTTTTCATTTCGTCCATTTTCTCCCCCCCCCCCCCCCCAATTTTCCTCTCGGCCAAAAATAACGACCGGTTCCTAAAACGGAAAGCAGTAAGCCAAAACCGATGCGTTAGGCTGCTAAAAGTTAATTAAGTGGTTCTCAGGTGCGATACTAAAAAAAAAATAGACGTGAGCGGGCGGTGTTTTTTTTTTAATATTTTTATTGTATGTTCCAATATGTATGTTTTATTGCCAGGATCATCCTTCAAAAGTTGCACATTTGATAAAAGTCATTCTTTAGATTCTAGTTTTTAGCTGTCACATTCCTCCGAACGACCATGAGTGCCTTCGAAAATTAACCCGGTTGGATCAAGCAAAAGTAACTCTCGTTGCTTCTACACGTCACGAATTCGTATCATTTTTAACCCCAAATCGTCACTAGAACGATTCGTCATCGTATCGACTCCCATTCACGTGACAACAATAAACTACAAGACGCATTTATTTTGAACAGCAAGCAGGAGTTTATTTACGTACTTGCTGTCAAATACGTTGAAGATTTAATAAATAATTTCTGAAGCGTATTTATAGAATTATAACATGGAACCTTCTTCCACCCTATCCCGAACGCAACATAAACTCGTCCACCAGACACATCGAATTAATGCAAATAAATACAACTCCCCCCCCCCCCTCCTTGTTTCTATGTCGTTTCTGATTGGTCAATAGTCGATTCGTTTGTAGTGTTAGCCCCCTGTCCCCCCAGTTACCTTCAGGAACCAAGCTCGGCTAGCAAGGTTTGTTCGGTTGTTTAGGTTATTGCCTGAAGCGTAATTTGAATGCCATTTGTACAGGCAATCGTCTAAGATTAAGCTACATCCGCGGATTATGACGCGAAATCTCTCACGACCTACACAATTAGTACATGCCACAACAGCTGTGTTTCTTTGCAACCTGAGTTACTAAGGTCAGTTTTCGAAGACACCCCATTTGATTGGTTTCGAGGCGATCAGATGAATAGAGCAAAGAGCTGATGTGGTCATCGGCTCCGGGAACAGTTTGGTGAAAGTGCTGATGCGTGATCGGACATTTTTTTTTACTTGACAATGTCATAAAGTTTCATGCGCTACCCCATGCGTGCGCTCCTGAGAACCACTTAATTAACTTTTAGCGGCCTTGTGGTAAGCATCTGTTTTTCATGAAACACTTCTTTCGAGAAAGTGGACCATCATATTGCTCGTCCATGCATCCAGCGTTGTAAAACAGACGCTTGACGCCAGTTTTAACGCCGGTGCACCGTGCGTTTTTTGAACGCTGCGGTGCCGCTTCGGTGACGTATGTGCGCGTTCGGTTCCCTAACCTCGTGTACAAAAAAATTATAGTTTGAAACCATTGAGACGATGTTGCTTTTTTTTCATTACCTCGTGAACAAAAAATATATTTTAAAACCAATGCGACGAATTTTGGTACATTGACGTACTAATTTAAGACGTACCAGGGGAAAATGTTACACATCCTTTGCAGATTAACTAAAAAATTCGGGTAAGTTCTTTAATTACTTTCCAATGAGTCTTCAATCGTTTCTGCAGCAAAATTTCATATTTCAGGATAGTTCTTTACTCTCCCAATAAACAATTCCATGTCTATTTCTTTGAAGTTGGATGCCATTTTCGGTAACGCTTTGCGGTAAACAGCGGACGTGTGCACCGCTCAAGTCACCCAAGGTACTCAGAGACCGCTTTTGCGTTTTTTGAACGCTGCGGTACCGCTGCGTTGACGGGGGGGGGGGGGGGGGGGTTGGCGGTGCAAAACGACCTTACGAGCGGCGGGCGGTAACGCAACGTCGACGCGGGTACGTGTGCAGTACCCAACAGATGGCACGTAAACCACACCGCAAATGCGGTACCGCAGCGGCGACCGCACGTGTGCACCGGCGCTTAATGGACGCGTTCGCTTTTGATGTTATCGATTACTGAGCATTTCGATGAGTTTAAGCAAGTGCTCATACTCAGAAAAATCATCTCGGCAATATGTCCTGTTTAGTGCCAATCGACACCTTTCCCCTCAGCCGACAGTTATTCAATCCAGCGCTGGGCCAACCATCTGGTATGGACAGCTCCCGTCAACACCAGGCCTGATATTCGTCAACATAGTTTCCGGTCTTGCAAGCGGGGGTTTAGAAGTTTCCCTCCTTCTCATTTTGACCAACAAGGAATTTTCCCCCCAAGCTTGACCCACTGGGTCATCTACAACGAGTGAAATACAACAGTCTTTGCCCAGTAGGTAGTGACTACGTAGCAGTACCTGCAACCATGCATGCGCCGGGAATAAAAATTTCTCAATGGCAACTTACAATTTCTTGCCTGCTTTATTTGCTGCCTTTATTTCATAGCACGCCAAAATGACGTAAATGTTGTAGAATTATTTAATCGTTTTCTAAAGAAAAGAGAGCGACTCTCTTTGTCATGGCACTGTTAGAGAAACAGCTTAACGTTTTGTTTTTTGAAAAAAAAAAAGGAGTCAATAACGCCGGCATTTGCCTGGTCATAGCTAGCTAATTTCACGAAAATAAATTCTGCCATGCTGTGCATAAAGCTGAAATTTTGCAGACCGTTACAGTTTAATCGTAGAGCGTGCCTTTTGCTGGTTAGGGGAAGCGCAAATTCAAGTTACCAATCAATATCAGTACTATTTTTTTTACGGCGTTTTATTGTTTTTGTTGTTAGGCAAGCCTGGTTATCTGCCCCACGATGACGATTGGGACAATTCGACTGGAGAAATGTCATCGGAAAACCCAAGGTCTTTGAAATTCCACAATCGCCATGAGCGAGAGACAGCACAGGCACTCCTCGTCCTAGCACGTTATTGTTGTTTTTACTTTTAGGGAACGCGAACTGAAACTGCGTTATCTGCCCCGACGACGATGAGAGGGAAAATTTAGCTGGAGAAATCCAAGCCGAAAATTAATTTTGTTGTTTGTTTGTTTGTTTATGACAAATACTCACAGTTCGATCCGCAGAACCAAAAGTCAAAGGTTTTCAAGGTTTCTCACCTCAAAACTTGCGAATTTTCGACATTCAGACAGTTAAGCCACTACCCACTCACAATCCTTCCAAACCCAACGAACTTCCAAAATTCAAAACTCCCTCCTCATCCCATCACAATAGGCCTTGAGTCAGTATTCCAGGCTGGTGAAAGCACTGCTCATAGTGGACGATTCTTCATCTGCCTCTTCCTCCGTAGTTGGTGATGAGAGGAGGAATTTCTTCCAGCTTGCTTCCAGTCTAGTTTTGAATCGGGGTGTCACCATGTTACTAATCATTTTATATATGCTGGTTCTTGTGTGTTCAGTAGTTTTATTTACATGCCTCTACACGGTTTGTTTATTTCCGGTGCTTGGATCAATGCTGGTCAACAGCCTCACCAATTAACATATAACATAATACATTCGAACAACACCACAATGCTAACATTATAGCAAAAAACCTTAAAGTACTGAACTAAATCGACCCGTAGCTTTACAGTAAGCTATTACCGCTTTTGTTTTTTAAAACTAAAACTTAACCGACAATCTTAAACGAAGACGTGAGTACGCAGCACGACAACAACAACACGAATGAATAAATATTGATTATTGATAATTATTGATTATTGAAGATTACTCCTAAATAATACGAGTTTCCATAAACCTATGGAAACCTACTACAGTTAAAAAAAAAGGGTCCGTAAATATGAATTTCGGCTTTTTCATCTCGTTTTTGCTAAGACATAAAAATGGATTTTGTTAGCTTGGACCAAAAAAAAAAGTTATGTTTCCACCAAAACAGAACCCACCATGCTTTTCGGCCATGTGAAGTCGCGATATCAAACGCCAAACTCTTTCACCAATTTAATCCCACCGACAAAGCTTCAAACGTTAATTGAAATAACTGAAAAATGCAGTACGCAATTTTCAGATATATCACTTAACCTTCACACTGTTACTTAGTGGAATTAACTTGGCGAAAGAGCTTGGCGGGAATTCTCAACATGTTTTGTTTTGGGGAGATACTTATGATCAAACGTAAGCCACGCATTAAGCGACATAAATCCAATCGGCAGTGCGAGTGAAAACACACAACGTTTGTGGTATCGTGTCGGCAGACTGACAGCACCATCACAAGCTATTTTGGTTTCGAAGCGCCAATGACGTCATCAACTGTGGCATCTTGGGTAATCTCGCCTGTGTATACACCTCACGATCGGCAGTATCGTTGCTGTAGTTCTGACGTACTGCACTGAGTGAACCGACCCCAACAGTCGAACGTCCCTGTGGCAGTAATATTGTTTTGAATTTTTAACTGTCACTCCTTGTAAGACGATGCCAAGAAATGTACTGCCCAATTCTGAAAGAAGTATATGGATTTAAGAGACGCTAACTAGAACCGCTGCATTGCTCGTGTAAACAAAACTCGCCACGGACGAAAACGACACCAAACGGCCACACCTTGACATGAATGGACAGAGGGGTACAGAAAGTGAGACCTATACGGACAGACTGGTTAGAGGATACCTTTCTGGGCATTTTCCTCAGTACTATGTCGTACTTTCTGGAGGTACAATATCGATAAGATCAGTAGGCTCAGTTTGAATTACAGTTTGCTGAAGACATTCGATATCGTGAACTGCAGCAAACTACATGCCCCAACTAGCAAAGCAGTGAATTTTTTCCTTTTTTAAGCGACATGTAAAAGTCTTTTTTTTAAATGGTGAAACCTTTGACGCAGTTTTTTTAACTGAAGTTATTATTGGAACAGTGGCGGCGCTAGGGATGGGCCATGACCACCCCCCCCCCCCCCCGCAAATATTTCACCTCTCCTCCCTCCCCCAACCGCCGTGTCCCCCTAACCCCAGCACTCAGGTCACCACCAGAAGAAAAAAGTGTTTTTTAATAGCAAGCTAAACTTGACATCAAATGGATAAACTGAGCTTTCATTTTTTTTATTTAGTTAAATTTATTTGTATTTATTTATTGTTGTAGCAGTTTGCGGTAATTTATTTTGTGTGTTTATGGGGTGTATTTTTTTTTTTTTTTTTAATTGGACTGCATTGAAGCTTACGTTACGTTTAAGTTGAATTAAACGGAATAAAAGTGCCTAATGCGACTGCCTTAAAAAAAAAGTCCCTGGACCATTCTGTTTCCATATGTGCCCTCGGCCGGCCCACCAAACAATTCAGTCCTAACGCAGTCACTGTATTGGAGAGAAAAGCTTTCACATTTTACAGCAACGTGCTCCAATCTTGAGACCTTAGGAGACTTTTGCTTTGAATTCCAGTGTCACTTTTGTTCTAAAATCCGAACCTTACAAACATTTTTTTGTTGTCCTATCAGGACCTTTGAATATTCTTTTTTTTTTGGTCACACGACTGATATCTCTCTTCCGGTTCAGTTATACAGGGCCTTCGAAAACCCCAAGCCAAACTCAACCAAACTCATCCAGTCTGGAGGCAGAGCGGAGTTTGCTCATGGGCATTCTGTATGTTAACGGTACCAAACTGCCTCCAGATGGTAGAGGTTGATTGAGTTTGGATTGGTAGTTATCGAAGGTGCCCATAAGTTCTAAATGGACAATAAACAAAACAAACACATACCTGATCGAATCTGGGAAATGCGGAGAGTACCAACTCGCCCGAAGGTCGTTCTGGTATTTTAAGGAAAGAGGTTAACGAAGCGGTTGTAGCGACTACCTCATCGCCACCGGTCTTCTGTACACTTCCGCCTCTTTATCAACGAAAATGTTGAGGCGCACACCTCCATCACGCACTGCAACAGCGATCTCTATTATATATTCTAAAAGTAGTAATCATTACAATTGCCGGTTAAAAATATATTAGCTTTTAGGCGTAGTTTTAGATCTTAGGCGTAATTGTAAGATTTTAGGCCTAATTTTTACGTATTTTAATTTCTTGAGTAGCAGTTAACGGACGGTGTCGAGACTTGTGATTTAAGGCCTATACTTTTCAGCTTTTAGGTCTAATTTTTTTTAACCTACCGTTTTAATTCCGTAAGCACTAGCTAACGGAAACTGGGGTAGAGAGTAGGCCTATTCACTCGTGCAACACGGTGTCGAGGCTTTTCTAAATGAAGCTAACGTGTGTCGTTAACGAAATCTTTTTTACGGTTCCATGTCTTCGTGTACTGGTTAAATGCGACGATCAAGTGTTATGATTTCATTGAGTTACGTCGAGAAAGCCTACCTATTAGGTAATATAAGAAACCAACGATGTTTTAATTTGCAGCATTTTTTAAAGGCTTCTTGACTACCACTGAAGAAGGCGACGAACGTACAATGTCGTTGCTCTAGTCTTCCCAGACCAGAAGGCTAACAACATGTAGGGCAGGGCATTTTTTTTTTTCGAAATGTGAGGCTGGAGGTCCAATTTTCGCAAAAGGGCGCAACTTTAACATAGAAGGGCATTGTTGTGTTTATGTTAACGACATTAACCTAATTTAAAAAAAAAAGTCAAACTATACGGAATTGAAACCGGTTGATGATAAATTTGGAAGGAAGCTAAAATGTGTTTTGTTTTTTTGCAATGCAAAGGAAACCCAACTGAAATAAATATACTTCCACAAATTATGAGGCTAGTATAAAACTATACAAAACTAAACTGTAAATGAAGCAAGCAGTCTGCATTAAAGACTGGCCTTGTGAGGATACACAATACACTAGTCTGAGAACAAAGGAAAGACAACTGCTCCTACCGGGATTCGAACCCAGGATATCCCGTTTACTAGCCGAGCGCTCTAACCACAGCGCTACCGGGGTGGGTACTGGCTGCAGGCTCCAGCCGAGCTAAGTAGCTGTTCAATCTTTCTCAGTGGCGACCTAAAGATCACAAATATACATACAAGGAGGGAAAGCAACTTTGCTTCTTGGCCTCCACACTGGTTGATGTCGTTTGCTCGCTTAAAAGGTAACGAAATTGTAACATGCAAAGCAACATTATAATGCAAATACAAATCATGATTTTGTAAATATATATAAAGTCCCTTGTTTCGTAAAGTTGTGGTTCCTGATAATGTGAAGTGAACACTGGACTAAATCTGAATCCATTGTCCCACAAATGCGTAGTTTACAAAAAAAAATATTTACATGTTATAATTTGTCAAACTAAAAGAGCATTTTTTTTTAGGGCAGTGGACCACCAGTGGGTCTAATTCGGTTTTGCCGGAGGTCCATTTAAGCCGACTGCAGGTCCACTTGGACCTCCAGTCAGCATGTAAAAAAAATGCCCTGAGTGTAGGGCATTTACAGATAAGTCCAATTCAAGTGCCAACTAATTTTTTTGGCTTACTGTAATAAGTTGGACCCGTTTACAAATGAGAGTAACTTTCCAGTCTTCACGATATCATCCCATTAAAGGGAGTTTGCCACCAAAGCACAAGCTGCAGCATCGTCATTTTCTGCTCTCCACAGTTCTATCTATCCCTTACTTTCAACAGGCAAAGGAACACACAAATAAATTTCTTTTTACAAAACAAGCCACGTGCCTCCTTAAAAATCATGTAAAGTTGGTGCGGCCACGTGCACAGGAAGCAAGCGGCAAAGTTAAGCCTGACGAGATCACGGGCGCTTTTTTCTATACAGGCTATCAACAGTTTTGAAACTTAGATTTTGAACCGCTAGATGGGCGCCATCCCTAGTGACAATGATAGCGTTAACCTTGACCGATTGCTCCCTGGTGCACGAGAACGCACCAATTTTACATTCAATAATTAAGGGGGTACGTGGCTAGTTTGTTGTGCAAAAAGAAATGTTGCAACTTGTCATTCTGTGCATAGACACCTTTAAGGGAATGCGCGCACTGTTCCACCGCCCAATTTGTTCAATTTGTTGGGGCCCAATTCTTTAGAGCAACGAAAGCTTATTCTGTTAACTATAATCTCGTTTGCTAATAAAGTGATACTACATTTAACACCTTACAAAACTATCTTGCGGTGTAACGAACTTGGAATGACCCCGCGCGCAAGCAACACGTCGTGTAGACAAGTTATCTGTTCATTCTCAGTGTCCGGGCGCAACCACCCACCACCTCCACCGTGTCTGTCCACTACTAAATCACCATGTTAGCCGCCGCTATAGGAGCACAAACTGGCTTATCTTCTTTTCGCTCTGGCCGAAATCAGCGTATAACCTGCTGACCTTTGGACGGTCGATGTTAGGCCTACAACCGTGCGCGTGCATCATTGCGTGGGAGGTTATATACCCGCCCCCTACTTTGGAAACGTTGGTGCCCGCAGATAAGCGCTTTTTTTCTTTCCTTTCACCTCTCGCTCCATCCACGCAATCTCCAAGACGCCACAGAAATCACGCTTCGAGTTCTGAAGAAAACGTGATCGAATAGCTTCCTTTGAAAGCCACTAGAGGACCTCGCTAAAACGGCCAACGAACCGAACGTCTAAAGAGAAACTTCGGGAATTTTCCCTAGCAAATTTCAATTCTTGGCTCTTTTACACTCCTACGCGGTTTAAACCTTTTTTTTTTTAAATACATTTTGTCCGATTTTTCTGTAACAGGTGGCTCCAGGAACTGACGAAGAGTTCGCTTAGGACCTAGAACGATAATGGCGTTTACCGGACAAGCAGATTTACAATTTAAGGCGCAGCCAAATGTGATACTTCCGCTTTGAGATTATGGGATGGCAGCCGCTATAATGATTTCATGGAGTGCAAAATGTTGGAAAAAACTCAAGTCCGACGAGTAGGGTAAAACACGCGCAGCTACGCTTTAAAATGTGACACTATTTGAAAAATGCTAGCACAGGCAAAAGTTTGAACTCCTTTTCCAATAGTTTTCGATTTTATAAATTTATGTTTGCATCGTTTTTACAATAAGATGTACGGCGTTTTCACTTTTGTGGCAAGCTGCCTAATATATATTGCCTTCGTCGCACAATACACGAGTGATTACGACAGAAATGTTGAATTATGAGATGTGCATCGCACAAATCTCATTCAGGCGAGAGCAGAAGCGAGAACGGAGCGCAACAGGCGCCACTACATTTTTTCTATTTTCAAAATTGTTGTTTTAATCCGAAATTGCCGTCATGCTCTGTATAGGAGGTTACAATAATTTTGTAAATAAAATAAATAAATATATTTTAGGATTGGTCTCTCACGAATCTCATTCAAACGGAACCGGAAGTTGGCTGGCGTCATGTTGGCATTACTGACGTCGGCCAAGCGCCTGAAGGAATGCCGCTTGCGAAGTTTTGGAATACATTGTTTGTAGTACTGTCCCTGTTAGACTCGGTGAGATAATATACTATTATTTCCTAACTGTTGTAGTGACTCATCCTGCCTCAGCTCCTGTTAACGTCAATATTGGA
>JAHWFP010116793.1:0-70298 GCA_023313725.1 Lithobius niger | reverse complement strand
GGGGGTGGGAAGGGAGGAGCAGAAACGACATCAGTAAGGGTAACTGAAGGAGGATCACAAAAGAAGGAACGAGTCCCCCCTGATCAGGGCATTGGGAAGAGGCTAGGTTAGTTAAAGGGGTAATCCCCCCAAAATAATGTAGTTTGGATGTCCGTAGGGGTTAGATTAGGTAAATGGCGTAAAGGATCATAATCTGGGCAATTAGGTGGAATGGAGGGGTTAGGTTAGGTCCGGTAGAAAATTGGGGCCTAGTAGAAAGTTGCGGTACGGAATTCTTTGGATAACGTAAACAATACCGGATTTGCCTTGTAAGATGGCATAATCTATCTCACGTTGCACAGTATTACCATCTAATTCGTAAGATTTGTCTACATAGAAGTTCTCATCAAATAAATGGTCACGACGGTTACCATACATAACTCATTGGTGGTGGCGATTTCTTTTAGCACGTAAATATACACCTTAATCTCTGTTGACTTTGCTGTTGGTTGTTGGGTCCGTCCACTGAATTCTGGTACGATGGTTGTGGTTGTCGATATCTGAAGTTGGGGGTTAGTGATGGTTGTGGGAGTCTTTGTGCTGTAGGGGCATTGTTGCCACAGCGTCTGTATCCGCGTCCCCACCAATAACATTTCAAACATCTGACACCAGGGGGCAGGTCTGTAGTGGCAATAACGGTACAGTCCCTAAAGTTGTGGGTGGCTTCTTTACAGTTCACGCACCAGAGGGTGCTGCGTCTGGGTCTACGTTGTAGGCTCGGAGATAGATGTTGGATTGTCTTTCGGTCTGATGTCTGCAACGTTCCTCCAACGTTCCTCCATCAGGCTTGCTTCTATTGTTGTCTCGGATTTTCTCTTCTGGTGTTCTCTTCACAAGGGATTGGTACAGGAAGCAGCTGCTATCACCAGTAGGGTAAGTTCTGATTGGGTCATTAGGTATACGTCGTCATGGAGTATCAAAAGTAGTTCTGCAGATACAGTAGGGACAATACAGCAACTTGCTTTCCCTGTAGGGTTAAGATACTGATCTAAGTGACAGGATTAGATTACCGATCTGCTACCACGTAAGAGGAAGGCACGAGCGGCAGAGCGTGAAATTGATCCACGGAATTGAACACGTGGCCTGGGATGGCCTGCACCCCATGTTGATGGTGCATCTCTCCCCTATTGATGATTTAGAGGCCGTATGGGATCATTCCCCCTGTGCACCGACGTAGGGACAAGGCAAGGGTCCTTTCTGCTGTACAGCATAGGCTCTTTAACTTGTAGAACTATTGCATTGTTGGAACATTGTTGCAGCAGTGGATTTATATCATGAAGACACACTGCTGCAACAATGCTGCAGCAATGAAACCGTTGTCTTACCACTAGTGGTAAGGCGTGGGTTTCTTACTTACGTAAGTAAGAAAACGAAGGTCTTTGGTTCCTACATATTTAGTGAAAATGCAATATCAGTCCATGTTTACGCATCCAAATAATTTCTAAAGTATTATTCAACTATTTCACACTTTAAATTAATAACTATTATTTTTTTAAAGAAGAAAAAAGAAATCTAGGCATAGAAAATGCAGGCGTGGGGTTCTTACTTACGTAAGTAAGAAAACGAAAGCCTTTGGTTCTTACTTATGTAAAGAAATCTACTACTACCCCTAGCAATGTTTACATTAGGGGTCGAACGAATAGGGAAAAAGCATATTTGAAAATTCGTAAAAGAATATTCGAATATTCGTTCAAATTTTTGTTATGATTACGCCTCACCTCACCTCACCCCTCCTCTCGAAAAAAATCCGTTTTTCATTAATTACCATTCATTGAGTTTTATTTCGTCTGTTGGCAATGCAAGGCATACGAAATGCAACCACAAGTTTAATTTAACCTACTAGGCAAGGCAACTTGGAATACACACCAGAAAAAATGCTAAATTGCCAACTGCAGTACTATACGGAATGAACGTAATCCACCAAGGTAAAGTTGATGTCCTCTATCAACTGGCAACCATAGCCCTCGTTGACGTCCCCATTCTTTAGTTCTTAAATGTTAAACATTTTGGATTGCGTGCGTCTGTAATCTCCCACCCCCCTCCCCAAGTTACAAGCGAGCAATCCAAAATGCATGGATCATTCCCACTACAAATTAGTTGGGAGGGAAAGGGGAACAGAAAAAAACGTAGTGAGGACTGACTGGGACTCGAGAAGCGCCCATAGGAATACTTAAAAACTAACTTGAAAAATAAAATAAAAAAAACGTAAAACGACATTGAATTTTTTTGCGAATATTCAAATAGAAAATATTCTATTCGAATATGCTCTTAACGAACGAATACATATCAATGTTTTCAAAATAATACATTTATTGCTCCTGAAGGAAGACCTGAAGGCAAGAGTTAAAATGTATTAAAATAAACAAATGAAGGTATTTATTGCAGTTATTGAGTTTTAAAAACCGAGTGTAGCAAAGAACAGTCCCGCCAACAATGGCTTGTTATGCTATCACAGTAATGGCTCGGTTACTAACAATGCAAATCGTTGTTGTACAAATATGTTCGACGATGGTTCGGCAACAATGCGCTAACACTGTCGCTTTATTGCAACAATGGCTCGTTTACTAAATATTCAACTTGGCGTTGTACAAATATGTGAGACGATGGCGTTCGCCAACAGTGCGGTAAGACTTTCGCTTTATGGCCCTCGTGCCTTTGCCACTCGGGGTAAACAGCGAAAGTCTTACCTTATTGTTGCTGAACGCGATCGTCTAACTAATACTTACACAGGTAGTACAAGGCATAAAGGTGCAGACATGTGCAATTGAGTAGGCGTTGAGTTGACCTGTCAAGCAGGGTTTTTATTATACGGTAGAAAATACACGTAATTGTGAGTCAACATAATAAAGGTGGGTCTATGGGTCTACCTCTCTCGCTTAAGGACACGCCTTACAGTCCTTGTCACATGGCATTCGTAAATAGGTATGTTACCTTGCAATAAAGTCCCGTTTATCCTGATGAAAATCACCAATCATGGGTCGATAGAATACGGCAGATGTTTATACGTCATTGCTGGAGACTGCCTGTAAGAGGGCTAACTTTCAATGGCTACTAACCCTAGAATAGTAATGGTGGCAGAGACGCCATTTTGTTTCTTTAGCAGCAGAAAATCAAGCTGCCTGCCGATTCAAACGTGAGGGAAGAAGAAAAGAAAAAGACACGCAAGATTGTAGCTCCGGGCGAGAGGAGGAGACACCGAACATGTGCTTGGTTGTTGGCTATACAAACAATGGTTAACAAAGGAGTAAGGACAGAAGCATAAGCTTGATATTGTAGTGGAAGGGATTTCCGAGGTAACAATAGAGGGGGCGAGAATTGTTACAGCAAGAGAAGGTATTGTTGGGAGACAGGAGCTCAGGGTCGTACTGTCACGAACATATTGTTAAGCATTGACTAAACGTATAAATACTAGTGTGTGGATGGAAAGAAGCTGCATTTAGTAAAGAATTACAATTGCTCGCGTATTACTTTGCGTGCGCAGCCAAAACGACGTTGGAGCGCATATAAAAGGAAGGAAAGGTAGATTTTACCATTGGCTACTTTTAGAAGGTTGAAAGGTAAAGGTCGGGGGAAAGGGAACGAAATTAGTTCCTCTCACGATCACGTGGGGGGTGGGGGGAGAAAGGATCAACGACGATGCCGAAAATGTTTTAGTGAGAGAAAAACTAATTAAAGTTTGAGCTCTGGCCGCGATGTTGTGGTACATGTGGAGAAAAAGGTAAGAAACAGCTCGCAAGCCACGCACACGTCTGCATTGCTGTTTGCATACATTTATAGGTGGAGAAACACAGGAAAGGAAGGGGCGAGCCGTAGATACAACCATTAATAACTGAGATGTAACTTACAATAAAGCTGTAAATTTTATTATTTATCTCGATTATATTCTCTCTATCTTCCGTTTTAGCTTTCGTCCTTTCTCGCATTCGTTTTTTTCTCATTTGTGTGTGTGGGGGGGGCCCCCCCCCACTGCAGCTACACCCCGCACGTTGCCCCACTGACTGAGAAGTTAGTGCCAGCAGAAGAAAAAGATATGCGATGTGTGCCCTACATGCAACCTGTCGGATGTTTATCGTATCTGTCACTGACAACACGATCCAATATTATGTATGAGTTAATGCTGTCGCCGCACACACAGCTCGACCTAGTTTACTCCACTGGATGGCAGCAAAAAATTCTTCGCTGTCTGTGAGGAACTTTGGACCGGAAACTTACTTTTCCGCGGAGTGACCAGTGCCTAGAAATATACGCTGATGCAAGTCACGCCCCTATTGCTGAAGACAGACTATCCATCTTGGGTGTACTCGTATACTGTAGCTTTTTGACGTGCATCCAGCGTTAGCCATGGCACCATGTATACTATGCCAGAAATGTGTTTAAATGCTACAGCTACTTAGTCAGACCGCACTTTGTATCCATAGTACAGTTGAGTATTTTCCCGACACTTTACACTGCATAACTCAACAGAACTCTGAGCTTACTTTCTAGGAATTCTACGAGCCATATTGTCGTCAACTACACGATAACCCATCCTAGACCTATTGTAATGACATAGTGAAAGTCCAGGCATACCGTACCTACGTAACGCACAGAACAGAACGAACCAAATGCACCACTGTTGGTGACAGTTCAGCTCATTCCCTACTATAGCCGTGTAGATGGTAGCTTTCTTACGTCAAACATCGTCATCCATGAATCTGTTTCCGGTTTCTCACGCATGCTCAAAAGCTCCACCACTGGCAACCACTCCAAACCACCTCCCCGAGATGGTTTGCAATTTGGCATTGCTCGCGCCTGGTTACATCCATTAGCCTAGCCTAGTCCAATCTATTAGCCACATCTTGTCACGTTAAAGGTATGACGTAACGATTGCTCTGTTGAGCTTGTTGATTTTGCTGAGCTATTATTGCAGTTTCGGAAGGTACTGAACGGCTGATGCAACATCACTGCGCACGTGTGACGTCAAGTTTGAAACCAAACTGTCTCTAACAGTGGTGCGTTCTGTTCGCTCTGTTCAGTCGTTTAGGAAGGTACTGATAGCACAGCCCGCCAAGGAACCAAACAGCTACACAGTGGTGGAGTGTTGGTGATGCAGCCTGGATTCATTACACAAGGAAGAAATGATTAGGGACCAATCATTAACAAGCAATTCTATAACACAGAAAGGGTAGGTGGCTTCAGAAAGGCCACCACCCTAAAGGTGTATAGGTCAATGGTTAAAGTTGGTAAGCTAGCGCTAGTGCTACTTAAATACACTGTAGGATCTTTCTTGTATTTCTTGCAATAAATATGGCTAAGCAGCTCTAATTCTAAAATCGTGATAGCGTATTATTATAACAGTAATGGTTCCAGCATCAGTTAAAGAAGCTATGAGAAAAATATGTATTTTATTTTAAAAGTTAATATTGCCCGTAAATCAGTGTAACTATTGAATAAAGATAAGAAAAATTACATTAAATAGTTTGCAGGTGCAGCCTTAAAGTGGTTTAGAAGTAAATGTTTTACAAGCTTTGCTCCCCGGCCATTTTCCCATTTCGTTCATTGATATAAGGCGCCAAACAAAAAATTTCGGCTTTGTCGGACCAACTTTAGCCTTGCCAATACCTCACTAATATTTCTAGGGGTGTTTGGAAAATCATCTGTGGAGATTATTGGTGTAAAATTTAATGAATTTAAACGTAATACGAAAAAATCGATACAGAATAAGCAGACTACAGTACATAAAAAAATAAGAATAAAAATAATTGTAATATATAGTCTTGCACCATAAATTCGGTAAGTAACTTATGAAACATCATGCTTATTCTGAAATTTAAAGGTTGTCTAAGTTTTTCATGCAAAGTTTGGAGTATTCCGGCCGACTGCTCAATGATCTGAAGCAGAAACTGTCTTTAATAATCATCCATAGTCTGGATGAAGCAGTCTGGATAAACTTAGAAGAACCTGTCAGAAAGATTAATAACTACTTTTCCGTACGACCAAATTCAGAGGTTGCTTAATAATCAGTTTCAGAATTTCAATAACATTTCTGGATTTTATTGCGATCCGTTGTAGTGACTCATCCTGCCTCAGCTCCTGTTAACGTCAATATTGGACGAACTGATGCTGGGACTGATGACCCAGCATCTTGATTCCCTTGAGCTGAGCCTGGATGACGAGCTTAAGTGTGCCCTGCCTCTATTATTGAAACTCAACTCACTGTATTGTTGTGCATTCCGTAATCAAATCAATTGTTAAGCATGCGCTTTGCCTTGCCAACATGTTGTTTATTTTAAGTAAGATAATATTTTCATTCCAAGCCTCCATTCGATCCCAAATCTCCCGTAAGTAATCTTTGGCTTATCAGTTAGAAATTTGTTCCTTTTCCTCCCCAATTTCCCCAGTCCGCCACATTTAAGCCATCATGTCCCTGTTAGTCATTATATTTTAGCCATCACATTAACATTAATTAAGAACTGTTTGGTTAAGTCGTGGCAGGCGAGGCTATGTGTAAAATCCAGCATTAATGAACCATCAAATATTGAACCCAGCCAAATCTCTTCTTGATTATTGAATTTCACACACTGAACCATCTCCCATACACTTTAGTTTTATCACATTAGGGTCGCCCACTCCCCCTGAACCTCTACATTTTTGGTGCATTTCGGCCAAAACGTTAAAAATTTGAATTTCGAACCCTCAATTTCTTATGCAACGTTTAGGATCTTGTAATCATGAAAATGAATTTGTCAGGGTTGTTAGGAGAAGCCAAATCCCTCCACTCCCCTGTCCTGTACCCGTTTAGGGCAGTTTACAAGTTTTAATAGAAACAATGGACGAAGACATGCAACGTTACCCGCTTCGTGCAACAAAAGCGAGGCTGGAAGCATCCAGATTCATCACGATGTCGACGCCAGCAACTGTTTTGGACGATATAAAAAGTAGTGAGCAAGCCACAACAGAAAATTCGCCACCTACCGTTTCTCTGGACGATTGTTTTGACCGTTCTGTTGCTTTAGAAGCTCTGCATCAGCATGAAGATGTGAATCCATTCCCAATTGCAAGTCCTTTTTACGTGGATTACAGTAGCAGGTTCCTTCAGTATCAGCCAGAGAGTTCACCAACAACCAATGTTTATGTTCATTCATCACCAGTTAGCCCTGGGCCTTCAGGACGTTTGACTAAAGAGGAAGGTTTGACTCTACCCAGGAGGGAAAAATGATGCTCATTCTGTCTATGGTTCACCACCACATGTTTCAAGCAGCAAAAGTAGTGAAAAACAACAGATGACAAGGAAAACTTGTAAGAAAATTCCATCAAATCCAGTTCATTCTACTCCAATTTTCAACCAGTCCTGGTCCAGCAGTAGTAAGCCATTGGAGAGGATAACTGCAGCTCAATTGGATGAAGAAGGCAGACAAGCTAATATTAAAAGAAATGACGATTTTCGACGTAACCTTTTACAAAAGATTCGAGAGGAAGTATTAAGCAGTGTACCTGAGCCATTTTCTGCACCTGTTCAGCGTTTACTCCCTCGAAGATAACAACTTTCAAACGAACCAATTCTTGGCCAACCTGAATCTGAAGGAAGTTATCTCTCAACCACAACTTCTTCAACTGCCAGAAGTTTTGAGTCTGACCAGTATTCCATCAATTCTAGAGAAGAAGAAATGAATTTAGACGATTTTACTTCAAATTTGTCGGCAGACCAGCTGAAGTTTTTACTAAATTCATTACCATCAATCCTAGCCAGGAGTTTGGCTGAACATCGCCATTCAGACCCCTTGAAGAATTCCAGAAGAGAACCAGTAACTCCTCCTATGCGTCTGTCAGCCCCTGCAGAAGTTTTAGCAGCAACTCGTGGGTTTGTCACTGACCCTGATTCATCGTGTGGCAGAGTTGTGCCCATTCAGAAGCCACGACTACACAGAACGTCGAGTATTACTGGTTCAACTGAAAAAGAGCAGGAAATTAGATGCAAAGATTGGGTTAAAAACGTAAGTTCAGAAAACATCAATTTAACATCACTTAAGGCTGTAAGCTTACCTGATCCTTCAGAAGTGCATGTTTTGGGCGATGGTTTTCCATTTAGTGATTCTCAGTTACAAATTATTGAAAATAGTAGACCAAAAGGTAAATCTTTAACTGTTAAGGTTCCTTTAGCAAAGAATACTATCCCTAAACAACTTGTTGAATCAGTTGAGTTACAGTCTAATGTGTTGCCAGGCCAGTCAAAAGTTAATCTAGATTTAGAGGTGCGTAACGGCTCTAAATTAAAAACAAATCCTAAACTTTTAAGGACTCATTCGAGTTCTTGCAGTAGCAAAGCTAGTTCAGGAGTTTCTTGCTCTAAGTCTTGTAAGGATAGATATGAGGCTTTGGAAAATAAATTGGATCAGGTTGAGAAAATGTCAAAGGCTGTAATGGAGTAGCACATTGGTAAAAAAAAATGAGTATGGTTAAACCTTTAAAAGTTGACCGAATTTTGCCACCTTACACTCAGTTTCAAACTTATCCTTTGCATGTTCAAGACCAGCCTTTTTCAGATTTCAATCCACCAAATTTTCCAACCTGCACTGATCAGAATTTGGGTAATGTTCCTTGTTATACAGCTCCACGTGTGAACAGAG
The DNA here is from genome assembly GCA_023313725.1 of Lithobius niger. Classification (NCBI taxonomy): domain Eukaryota; kingdom Metazoa; phylum Arthropoda; class Chilopoda; order Lithobiomorpha; family Lithobiidae; genus Lithobius; species Lithobius niger. The sequence goes on along the minus strand of JAHWFP010116793.1, from coordinate 61,653 downwards.
GGATAGACATTAAAGTTAAGGCTTTAGATTTACCTAAATTTAGTGGGCTAGCATCTTCCACTCCAGTCCTGACTGATCTGTCTAAGATTAAGCAAGTGAAAGGTTATTCTGATGAGGAATTTTTAACTTGTTGCATTCCTTTAGCATTAACAGAGGAAGCTTAGAGATGGTTTTACCAGCACCCACCCTTTTCATCTTATAGGGAATTTTGTACAGCTTTTAAAAACACCTTTCACCCTCCTTCTAAAAATAGGCGTTCAGTTGCAACATTACGTCAGACAGTTCAGGGGTCAAATGAAAATTTCCAGACTTTTTTTCGAAGATGTGAGGCAATTACTTCACAACTTGATGATAGTTACTCTGTTGAGGAACTTATCGAAATCATCAAAGAAAATCTGTCTGAAAGGTTTCAACCTTATGCTTGTCAGAGGGATTTTTCAAACTTGGTCGAATTTTACAACTATGCGACGAGAATGGAAACATACCTAGCTTCAAAAACTGGCCATAATTTATCCGTTGACGCACCAATACCTACTTTGTCTAACCCGAACGTGTCTGTAAACAATCAATGCCGTTCTGCCAATTCTGTACAGGTCCTGTAGTGTCTTCACCTGCAGCGGCGGCACCTGCAACAGAGAAAACGCATTCCAAACCTGCGTAGTCAGCGACACTTTCGGCGCTTGGCTGATGCCAGTAACGCCAACATAGCGCTATCTAACTTCCTGTTCTCGTCTGAATGAGATTCGTGAGAGGCCAATCCTACAATCTATTTATTTATTTATTGCATTTACAAAATCATTGTAACACCCTATAAAGAGCATAACACTAATTTCAGATTAACACAACAATAAAAAAAAACAGAAGAAACATGGTGGCTGCCCACAATTCTCGCCTTTGCTTCGCCTGAATGAGATTCGTGAGAAACACCTGCCATAATCCATCATTTCTGACATCACTCCTATGGTGCACAAATATGGTGCACTCCTACGAGCCCTCAGATGGAGCTGATACCACTGACTCTGGTAGAGAGCTCCAGGGCTCGATTTGCAGTGAGGGTCGAGCCCTGGAACTCTCTACCAGAGTCGGTGGCATCAGCTTCATCCGTGGGCTTGTTCCAACATCGACTTGAGTAGGTTGACCTACAGCACTTCCTTAAGAGACCGGATTTCTACCGCCCCCCCCCCCCCAATGGGTAGGTGAAGAAGTCTTCGGAGCAGAGTAACATTTTTTTGTGAAAAAAAAATTTCTTAACATTTTTCTAACATTTTTAACCCAGGACCGAGGTAAGTGGCATTTCTGCCCTCCTGTTCCCCAAAACACTTACCATTTTGTTGTTTTAAACCTTTATTATTATTATTATTACTATAAAATAATAAAAAAGTTTTTTTTCAAAATCTTTAAGAGATATTAGAGAAAAATGGAGAAAATAGTGTACATCAGATTATTATTGGTGATATGAATATCGACATACCTGAAAAAAGTGAAGACTATGAAGGTAATCATGACCAACTAGCTATAGATTACTATGAAAACATATTATCAGAATTAGGATTAAATTGCAAGATAAACTCACCAACTAGAGAAGAGATTGTTTTAAAAAATGGGAAAAATTATCTTCAGAAATCATGTATCGATCGTATATATGTAAAAAGTAAAATTGGTAAATCAAGAGGTGGAGTTTTGACAGAGAAAGTTGCTGATCATTATTGGACAATGAGTTGGATATGGAATCAAAAAAAGGATAAAAAATAACAAAACAATTAAAACTGAAGTTAAAGAAGAATTATTGCTAAGGATAAATAATAATCAAATTGAAAAAGAATTAAATCAAATAAATTGGAATTTTTGAAATGCTACTGATGACCCAGAAATAATATATAACGAAATTATAAAAAAATTTCATGAAATTTATCAAAATAATACCACAAAACAAAAGAAAAATATATAAATAAAAATAAACAAAGCAGAAAAGAATGGATTACAAACGAATTAGTAGATCGTATAAATAGAAAGAATAAAATGTGGACTGAACTAAAAACTTTGAGAACTAAAAATGAAGAGTTACTAGTAAAATATAGAATGGAAAAAAAACTTATTGATAAAAAAATTAAAGAATGCAAAAAACAATTCTTTCAAAATAAGATAAATATATTACAAAAAAGTAAGAAATCGATATGGGAAGTAGTAGATGAGCTGACTGGGAAGCATGATAAAAAACAAATTGACGATGAGATTGTAAACACTTTCAATGATAAAAGTTTAGACTATATTGTAAATGAATTTAACAAAAACTTTTCGAACCAAGTAAAGAACTGAGAACTATAAATAAATATGAACATGACATATATAAAAAAGGAAATTTTTCAAAAGAAATAACAAAAAAGAGGATTAAATATGCGAAATGTACGAAACAGACTATGCATTTAGAAGAAGCAACAGAGAAGGAAATAATAAATATTATAACAGATTTAAATAATACACATGTGACAGGAATAGATAAAATAAAAACTGATCACATTAAAAAAACGAAAGAAAACACTGCAAAAGCAATATGCAAGCTAATAAATGAAGCTAATAAATGATCACACATGAAGTTTGGCCAGAACAGTTAAAAATTCAAATTATAAGACCAATACATAAAAAGAGAAATAAGAAAGATCTAAATAATTATCGCCCAATTGCGTTATTGTCCATAATTGATAAAATTCTGGAAACATTTTTTTAAAATAAAATATGGAATTTTTTTGATAAATGTAAAAATCTAACATCACAATTCGGATATAGAAAAAATATGGGTACAAACGATTTATTATCTTAATTAAATGACCTAATAACAACAGGGTTAAATGAAGGAAAATATATTGGAATTATTTTAATAGATCTAAAAAAAGCTTTTGATACTTTTGATAAAAAAAATTTATTACAAAAGTGTTATAATTTAGGATTAAGAGGAAAAATACACAATATTATAAAAAACTACTTAAATGATAGAAAGACAATTGTACAAGTAAAAGAAAAAGATAGTTTTCCAATGGTAAGTAAATACGGAGTACCACAAGGATCTGTACTAGGACCCCTTTTGTATTTAATTTATACAAATGACATTGTAGATATAATAGAAAAAAACTAATATTTTCATGTTCGCTGATGATACAGCTCTAGTATCTATAAATAGGGACTATAATGAAATGCTAAATAATTTACAACACGACTTTAATATAATAAATGATTATTACATTGCAAATGAATTGTTAATAAGTAAAGAAAAGACATTACAAATGGATATTACAGTACCAAAAATTAAAATTAAAAATAATACATGGATAATAAAACATTATGGAAATTGTAAAAATTTGAATTATAAAAATAAAACCTATCCCTGCAGTGATAAATGCTTTAAATTGGAAAAAAAACAAACAATGAAATACTTTGGAATTGAAATTGACAAAAATTGGACATTTAAAATGCATATAAAAGGAATGGTAATTAAACTAAGGAAACTATGTTCCAAAATTTATAGATTAAGAGAAATACTAGATAAAAAACAGAAAAAAATTATCTTTGATGCATGGGTCGTAAGTGTAATTAGGTATGGCATTGAGATTTATGGACAGACATCAGAGTACCTACTTGAAAGATTACAAAAAGTTCAAAATAAAATAATTAAGATTTTGTTTGGGGATAAATATAAAAAAATAAAAACGGAAATACTCGTTAAAGAAAATAAATTATGAAAATAAGGCAAATAAAAAATTTAGTTGTATTAACAAAGTATTACTTTGACAATAAATTTAAGGTAAAAATATATCAATCGGGTGAAACAAGATCTACAAAGAATAGTTATAAATTACCGGCTTGGAAAAATAGTTATGGCAAGAGAAGACGAGAGTATTTTATTCCTAATATATTCAATGAAATTCCAAAATATTTATTAAATTGCTTGAATAAAGAGCTGTTTAAGAAGAGCATAATGGAGCTCATCTTTCTTAATGAAAAATAAAAAATAGAAATTTAAGAATAGACAATTAAATGGATAAAACATCGACTTATAAACCATGAAAATAAATTGTATAAATTGTATAAATTGTTTGCTAATGTATTGAATTACGATAATGTAAAAAAAAAAATGTTTATGTTACTAATTTGCAATCTTCGCATATATAGTTAATGTATGGTGACGTAATTAATGTTTGTATTGTTCAGAATTATTGTTTATGAATCTCGCACAAACTGTATTATTACAGTTTCGAGGGTTACGTTTTTGTAACTGTTTGGAAATAAAATTATTATTATTATTATTATTATCTATCTACTTCTACAGCAAACCCAACGATATATTAAAAGAAGGTTGCCACAAACGTGAAAATGGTGTGGATTTTAAAAACAATGCAAACATCAATTTGTAAAATCGCACATCTATTGGAAAATTAGTTCAAACGTTTACCTGTGCTAGGATAAATTTTCCACAGTATCAAACTTAACAGTACAAACAGTATCACACTTTAACTGTAGTTGTTGTGCTTGTAATACATGGTATTATATTAAAAATTATATTATCTTAATTTTTGCAAAAATTATTTGTTTTCATATTACATTTAAGTTCATTAATATTTATATGAATAAGCCCTGTAGACGATTACGTGAAAAAAAGTGAAAATTTTAGTGACGTATTGGCAAGGCTTAGTTTGGTACGACTGAGCAGAAATATTTTGTGGAATCTTACATTAAAGAATAAAAGCGAAGGGCAAGATTTGAACATTTTTTAGTTTTTAAAGTATACTCTCTGACTCACATTAGGGTGATGCAAGTTGAAAATAAATATTGAATTCATAATAAGATGTTTGTTAGTATTGCGTTTGTAGTTTTTGCAGTCAAAATTATCAATAGAAGCCTGATTACACTCTTATCCACTTTTCCTAATCACTCCGTCTTCTTGGTTTGTGCTCTTCTGTCACGACATCCTTTGCCAGATCTCCTTTCCTCGGCCTCTATTTATAAACTATCGGTTTATGCTTTCATGACTGAGCGACTTTAGATGCAAGTCGCCCTCCAGCAAAATTAAAACAGTTGATTAGAAAATAAAAACGAACTCCTTTGAAATCTAATTTAAAGGGATATACCTCCCAACGCCACTTTTCTCGATCCTCCACATCAAGTATGGCCCCAAAGGTTTATTTACTTACTATTAGTCTTTCCCTTGCTAAAACTCCGTTTTAAAATGTGGCGTCTATGAGATTTTCTGTTGAATATTGAGTACTTTATTTACGCTCTTCCAGAACGTATATGATCCTTTGCGCACCTACAATGACCTTGAAGTTTTATCTGCGTGTGCTAATTTTAATCGTTTGCTAGTAATTACTACGAGATCAAAAATCTAAAAGACTAATGCATTAAAAATTAAAATTAATTATTCCAATACATCGCAGAAGCAAAATTATAAGACACTAGTCAAGAAAATTATAAATTTTGATTTTAAAATACAAGAATCATTCCGGTTTTTGATGACACAATTAATGTGTTCATGCTGGCTTGTCTATTAGGCGCAATGCCAACTGAGACAGTAGCTGCGTTGTTCACTGTGAGGAACGAAGCTACTGTCTCAGTTGACCTTGGCTATGGTAAATGCACGGACATGATCAGCGCGTGGCTGTTATAAGGCAGGCCGGATGTTGCTTTAAGGTTTAACTGATCTAAAGTCAAAACAGCAAAGGAACACAAATAAACTCTCTTTTACGGTTTCGGGCTAGTTCCACAGTTATAATTAAACATATGAATACTAGAGAACGAGTACCAAGTTATACAAATGACCAATTCTTGGGATATCCTTGCTTGAAGTTGGCATTTATGTGGTGTGAAAAACTTGTTGTGCCGGACTTTTTTTAAAGTTTGAAGCCTTCGTATTATATTGCAATTTGTAGAAAACTATAACCTAATGCCACAGTTGTATTTCCACATATGAAAAGTTGTCAAGTTCTGCAACAGTCCAATTCTTGTAATAGCTCTAAAGTTGGCTCTTATGTGCTCAGAAAAACTTATGATGGCATGTTTTAAAATTCTGTAACATTTATATTATATTGGAATTTACATAAAACTTCTGTCCAGTGCCACAGTTTTATTCCAAAGGCATTGTTCTGATATTTTTCAGGAATACTGGAAATGGCTAGGTAGTTCCCGATTTCAGAATTATAAGAATTTTCCTTTGATTTGTACCCCTTAATAAAGTCTTGTCATTCATGACGGAGGCTTTTCTGTCTCTTTGTAAAATGCATACCAGTAGGAAAATCCAAACTCCAACACTTTTTCGTGGTTCTGTACCTCTGGAGTCGAGCATTCTTCACATTGTATCACACTTTCACATTTTATTCATTTAACCCTTAGGAAATTCAAGTTTTTCACGCATTTTTATATAAGCAAGGCTCGGAAAAAATGATGAGGAAAAATGATCTTTTCACTTGATCGTATATGTTTACTGCTTTTTTGTGTCCGAACAAAACTTCGGTTCTGATGACCGAAAACACCGGGGTGGGGGTAAACCCACCCATGGATGGGTTTTATTTAGGAAAAGTAAGGAGGAAGGAAGAAATTTGCATGTAACAGTGGAAAGGTGTAACCCGTTTCGCCGAATCAAAATATTCCTTAAAAACTTTACATTGGAGAAGTTAATGATGCATTCCAAATTGGAAGGAATTTGTGATTACTTGCGGTTTTGATGTTATATGCATAGCCGCAGCAAGCGTGCCAAAGATTATTTTGCCAATCAGCTTTTGAACTGTTCTACCCTTGTATACTTTTAGAGTCAAGCCAAGCTAATAATAGGTCCGTAACAAACATTAAATAATCAAAACAACAACAAAAAAGACGAATGAACAGAAGCACTATCGTCGACGACGGTTCTTTCTCTAATTTACCAAGCCAAGGACAAGGCTAGTGTGTCTTTTCATCTATCCTCAACTCCCCTTCACTCAGGAATGTCCGAGTCTACCTCCTTGGCCTGACGAAGGAATCTTATGACGGTGGACTTCTTTGACGGTAACCGGTTTCGGGATTTTGGACTTTTGTGACTTTAAGACTCTTGTGACAGAGGACTCTTATGACTGTTCTGTGTTAGACTCATACGACGGGGGACTCTTAGGACTGACGTTATCTGTACTTTTGTATACGGGACTCTTCTGATATTGGATTCTTATGATGGAGTTAGTAATTGGGGCCTTATGACTTATGACCACAGACTCTTATGACTCCTTTGGCTTTATTGTATTGAGACTCTTTGGATAAGTATTTTTAGGTGGCGGTGTCGACGTTAGGACTCATGCCTTTGGACTCTTGTGGCTGTGGGCTCTTATGACGTTAGAGGCGTTGTGATGGGACCCGTATGACCCTGGACCCTTGTGCAGATGGAATCCTGGGACGCTGCCCCGTATCTTTCCGTTCATTGCATTTTGTAGTTTGAAGGAATACCAATACTAAACGACTGGGTGTCCAAAAGATTAACATTCGTTCGTGCAAAAGAAGTAATCGATAGGAATATTATTAATGCATTAAAAAAAAATGATTTTTTTACGGCACAACGACATGAAAACTGACTAATGCATAACTGTTTCCGAGGACGCCGCTTTATAACCGCATCATTCAATGAAATAGGCCCTCTTACATTTATAATCGTTTTATTGCTCGCATCAAAATCTCCTTCGTACTAAGTGTGCATGCCTGTTTCCTTTATTAGTACCAGCTCTACATATGCCAGATCATGTTTATTTATTTTCTGTAGCACTTAACTGAGAATAAGTTGCAGCATCCTCAGGAGCTGTTGCCGGGTCGAGTTGATCGATCGTTTATAAGCCGCACTATAGTGTCCCCTAGGTTTAAACTAAGTCCGCCGCATAAATCTTTAGTTGACGTATTCTTTTGTAGCTACATGGTTTTTTTTTTCTTTTGCTAATGCCACAGTTTTTATCCGTTTATTTTTTGCAATAAAGTGACTGTCGAAGTCTTCCTTCAAAACCGCGTCGGATTTCTGTTTTTCTACATCGATTTTTACACCAATTATCTGAAAATAATTTGCATCTTCAGGATCTATACCGGGCGCGAGTTTATTTTCCGCGAGTCCAATGTTTATTTGTCGTGTTACAGTTCTTGTTGAAATTCGTCCATGAAATGAAATCCAGGATGTCCTGGGATTTCTGGGTGAACACTGCTTATATTTCTTCCCAACATATAAGTACAGTTACATCAGAACAACTTGTTCACTACACACAAGCAAAAGTACAAATACAAGGCATGACAGCAACCATCTTCCAATGTATAGTAACTCAGTGACTGGGCTTGAAAAAATACTCGGGATGTAAACAGCAGCAACAATTTAAATTTTCAGCATTTAAAAAACTTTTGTGTCTTGGTCACAAATAAAAGCATTAAAAAACAATAATTGGAAGAACCTCACCATCCAACCACTTAAAACATCGCCATATTCTATATTCCAATATGGCGACTTTTTAAGTGTTTGGATATTGGGGTTCTCCCAATTCTTGTTTTTAATGTTTTTAATGCTTTTATTGGTGACCAAGACACAAAAGTGTTTTAAGTGCACAAATTTAAATTGTTGTTGCTGATTATATCTGAGTTTTTTTCAAGCCCAGTCAGTGGGTTACTATACATTTGACACCCTTCATGCTCGGAAAATTATCTTGTGCTTCAGCCATTTTACCTCTTATTCAAAAAACATACGAGTAAGAATACTATCACTACCTGGGAACTAAAAAAACACACCATGGATCTCTATTATCCGGACCTGCTTGCAAGAATGACGTCCATTTGGCAATGTGGGTACTATTTATACCTAACCCACGCCCCCTTTCTTGCAGGCTGTGAACATAATATGAGCCCTACATTCGGCCAGTTATACTTTGGAGAAGATTGATGAACAGAGCAGTTGAAGCGTTGGTCCGTTCAACCACTTCGTAAAAATGTATGCAATATTTGAAGAGTTACCGATGCACTGTAGATTGAAATAGTTTACAATAACCAGTCTCAAATAAAATGAAATGTTGTTACGCTTTGACTGGCTATTCATCACCGTGTTCCTTGAAAATACACAGCTGATTGAGAGTCAGAGTACACCACTGGCCGTTCAGCTAATTACTCAAACAAATTACAGTTTAGTACCTGTAACAACGAACATGTCTCGTTAAGGGTGTCTAATAAGTCTGTAAATTCTGCTTCCATTGAACTTAATGCAATTCAAGATGGATTCCTACATTCCTGGGAGTCAGGCCTCCCACCCAAATACACAACAACATAACCACCAAAACCTTTCCGCATATCTTGGTCCCTTGACCCTTTGACCATTTTAACCCTTGTACCATTTTACAATTCTGGTAGTCACTTGTGTCTTAAGCATATTGACGAGGATTGGCGGTGAAACTCGTGTTATATTGCAACATAAGAATATTGGAAAACAATATGTTGGGCCTGATCCTTCTTACAAGGAACATCAACCTACCAATCAGCGATGCGTATGGGGAAATCGACCTGATTTCCATTTTTCTCTGACCCAGTTGAACTGATGTACCTACTGGTGCAGGAATGCTGACTTTGAGTTATTTAGCCTGAACTTGCACATCAGACTGTTGTTCAATGTAGGACCTTTGATGTATGACCATCTTACCAATTATTCGGTCAAGTTCAACACATAATAACTTTTTAAGCCGACCTAAAATGATTATGTCGAACTCTTGTTGTATTTTGCTGCATGGGCGATGTTCTACATTCTCATTTTTATAGCACAGCACCATATCACGCACATAAAAAAGATGGCTACCTGTCCAAATTGGTACACACACTTCATTCTTGGTAGCTTATCAAAACCAATTTGCTCCAAGGTTTCACTTCCCATGCCTCTCCCGGCCTGCATGATGTAAGCCATATACTGCTTTCTTTATCTTCCACACCTTAACTTTATTCTTCGGAGTTACAAAATCTTTTGGTATCTATCTTGTGTTTAAGCATGGCTAAACCAGCCGCAGAACCCAACGTTCACATTATTGCCATCAAAGATACTTCAATGAAACGACACGTTATGCTGAAGTACCCACAAAAAAGAAAGACAATCTCAAGAAAACTAGTCATGTCAAAGTCAGAAAATGCTCGATCTGGGAGACATAAAAAGTTCCTTTCTGTTGCTTCCCAGTTGAAATCAATGAGAGCTGATAAGTCAAAGGGTTCAACGTCTCTGTCAGTTAATGTAGCATTAAACTTAAGTCCTTTACCACTGAAAAAATGCCTCTTTTTTAAGAAGAGCTCACCTTTCTCAAAAACAATACCCTTACGATTTTCATCCAGCAAGGCCTTATGATTTTCTGCCTGCTCATTCTGGGTTTGCGGTACTAAATTAATAGCCTCCCTCATATTTTTAGAAAGAACTATAGCCCGCTTAGTTGGGTTGTAATCATCAGGAAACGTTGAACTTAACTCGGCATCCATTGGAATTCGAATCTCTCTTCTTAAACTCAAATATGATGGCGAGAACCCAGTTGCTTTTGAGATTGTTGCTCTAATCGCCATAGAGATTAGTGAAAAATTCTCGTCCCATTTCTTATGCTGACGTTTCGCAATCATTGACGTCACTGTATCAATTAATCGCTCTGCCCTATTTCCCTGTGGCGATTAAAAAGAAAAGAACCTTTGCTTTACTCCCAAGATAGCACACATTTCTTTTAGCACATTTTCTGTTAGATTTTTTGCATTATCCGAGATCAGTACTCTAGGGAGCCCGAATCTCGAGAACACTTCGTCGACCAGCTTTTTAGCAATAACAGGAGCTGTTGCATTTTTTAGAGGAAAAATTTCTCGCCATTTAGTTATATTATCTACAACAATTAATACTTAGTTTGAACTGTTGGGAAACAGCCCTGCAAGATTGAAAGACAGGACATCTGGTAAAATTAGGTTATTTGAAATCCTCATTACCCCCTCAGGTGCTTGTGCATCCCTCTTATGTTTTTGACAAACACATTTTGCTACATAAGCCCCACCTGTCCGTGCATTCTTTACCACGTGAAACTTCTCTGCAATACGGTTATAGTTTTAAAAAACTTCTAAGTGCCCTGTGATGTTATCATTGTGTATTAAAGCAATTTTTTTAAATTGTTCTTATCAGAAAAAATTTCCCAACAACACCCTCCTTTACAACTGTCTTTATTGCTGCTTGTCTAATCTTTTTGCCTAATTTTTCTTCCAGAAATTTAGTCTCATTTTCGATAAACTTATGCACCCTCTTATAATCTCGTACTTTTCCTGAGCCTCTCAGAAAATTTTTTTATTGTTTTTCAGGGTTTGATTCAATGAGATTAGGTGGAGTCGCATCATCCATCTGGTCTCCTCCTAGTACTATCTTTCGCTTGTTTAAGCCTCTGTAACAATTGATGGTCAGAAATAACTGTAAATGTAACTCCATCCAAGAAATATTTGAACAGCTGAATTTCCCATACGCTAGACATTCTTTCTCGCTCACATTAAATTTATGCTCTAGTTTCTTACGGGTTCTACTGGCGTACTGTACCCTTATTTTGTACCTGCATTAACGCTGCTATGACGAATCTGTCAAAAGACCAAGGCAAAGTAAATTCGGGTTGTGCCAACTGTTGGTTAAATTAAACCTTGATTTAGAGTTTTAAACGCTTGTTGACATTTTTCATCCCAATTCTGCCTTTCGTCTTTCGTCATAAGGGTGAGCAAAGAAAAACAAAACATAGAATAAGATCTTAAACAACGATGGAACCAACTTGTAATCACGAGCCATGACCTTAATTCATTAAAGTTCCCTGGAGGGCAAGTGTCTTTAATAACCTAGTTTTAGCCGGATCGGGTTTCACCCTTTTCTTCACTTATAATGTAACCTAGGACACGAGTTTCTTTCTTCCTAAGTTGTATTTTATCAGGGTTTAACATCAAATTATCATAATCCACATATGAAAGAATGAATTCCAACTTTTTAAGATGTATCCACCATTCCTGACTAGCGGTTGAAATCTCGTCTTCATAAAAAAAATTTAGAATTGTGCTGTAATGTCCGCTACAGAGCATCAATCGTTCTCTGAAAACACCTACCAAAATTATCAAGACCAAATTGCATTGTCCTTTGCAAAAAATATCTCCTGGCACACATAAAGCAGCTTGATTGATTGTTCATCTAATTTTATCTGCTTAGCAGCTTGATTGATCGTTCTGCCACCAGGGGCTGCAACGGGAAGTCCTGCCACACCAACGATTTCGCTGAACCCTGTAAAGTTGGACAACCAAGCTCCATCCACCAAGCTTCAAATAGCAACACAATCGCAACAAAGCGCCTTTACCAACTTTCGACATTACATCAGAATGGGCCAGAGTGAACTCCATGCTTCCGGTTGACAATCACGCAGTGTTTGCAGTGTGGCAGTGGGTCAATGCCGACCTGGCTATGCAGCCTATGAAGACTCGTGACCTGCCTATGCAGCTTTCACTGCTGGTGCTTAACCCCCAGTGTTGGATACACATCTTCCGACGATCATGCCGATCAGGGCGACGAAGAGGCTGCTTGCCTAGCTTGTAGTAATCTTTCACTGCACGAAGATCCATTTCAAGTGAGGTTGAACGGCGGTGTCTTCTGGCTGGGCAGAAGTGGCGAGGGTTCATGGACAAGTGATACACCCAGCTGATCGACGGACAACTGGTCGAGACCAGGTGAACGACAGCCAGTGATCGACATGGACACGTGATTAACAGGACGTATGATCGACAGGACAAGTGATCAACAAGACATGTGATCGACGTCCAAATTATCAACAGGACATGTGATCGACGGCCAAATGATCGACAAGACCTGCTATCGAACATTGTATATATTACTAATATTGTATTAACTATATAATATAAAACTATACTAATAATACACACTAATCACATTAAAAAATGTGACTGCTCTCCTCAAAATGGAACGAAAGCAAAAAAAACTGAAATGGACCGGAAAACTAGTTTAGTGGGGTGGTGGGAAGAGTTCGAGATGAAGCGATATTTTGACTGGCCCACCCTCAGTAATACATTCAAAGGAAAAATAAAATTACTCAAATACAAAGTCATCATCTCCCCACTTAACCCTACCCCCCCCCCCCCCCAGATATATTAACTTAAGTAAAATTTAATTAAAATAAAAATTACATTTTTTATTTATTTTTTCTTAAATATATACAATGTTTGATCACAAGGCCTGTCGATCATTTGGCTGTCGATCACATGTCCTGTCGATCATTTAAACGTCGATCACATGTCCTGTTGACCACTTGTCCTGTTGATCACATGTCCGTGTCGATTACTTGGCTGTCGATCACCTTGTGTCGACCAGTTGTCCGTTGATCAGCTGGGTGTCGATCACTTATCCATGAACCCTCGCCCCTTCTGCCCGGTCAGAAGACACCGCCATTCAACTTCACTGAGCTTGAAATGGATCTTCGTGCAGTAAAAGATTACTACAAGCTACGCAAGCAGAACTAAAAGCGAGAGTGGGAGATCGTCATCCTCGAGAGTCTTTAGCCAACGTCTCCGCCAGACTTTTCGTCTTACTCGTCCGGACTTTTGAGTCGCTAAGCTAACCGGCTCATCAAGCAAGCCATCTTGAACTTTGGCTGTCGATCTTCGACTCCAAACCTGCCTCCTTCTGCCACTCCTTCCGTACAGGAGGATGTACTGACGAGTGTTGCAACAACCTCCAGTCAGGGTAGCTGCAAACAATGGTCTAACTCTCCCATCTAAGAGGCCTACGAGGTCACATCTCCCGAGCGTCAACCCGGAACTGCTTCCCCCTCCAAACAATGGCATGTTCCCCGACTCCGCGTCGGCTCTTCATCGGCAGCTTCTCTCAACTCCTCCGGTTTCTTCCATTGCAAAAATTCTGAAAATTCTGAAAATGGTAGAAGCCACAGTCCCCCACTGTTTTCTCTAAAAACCATTGATTTCTTCTGATACACCGGTAATCAACCGTGGACTCAAGACTGGACTTGAGTTCAGTCTCCATAACCAGGACTCCGAACCCCGTGACCTCCTTGGGCAATTCGCAGCCCTTTTGACTTGTCTGCTTCGCAACGAGCACTCCATTCTTGGTAGGGGTGAACCCCTCGAGCTCGACAAACAACTGCCGCTACCCAGACCAGGTAGAGAATCCGGTTTCTTTCATTCCTCTGGAGATGGCGCAACCAACGCCCGCAACTTTGGCCTATGCCGAGTGTGAATTATGCAAAAAGGCTAAAATACAGGACGTGTCCAACACACGTCCTGTATGTGTAGACACTGCTATGTAGTTTAATTGATATTAATTCTATGTTGGTCACCTGACCAGTCTCACTTGTAAGTAACCAATCATGTTGTAGTATTTACTATGCATACTCATAGTGCATGGCAAACCTAGTTATTAAATAGGCATGAAGCTGCCTCTAAAAGTTGTAGTAGTGTACTCATTGCTGCTCAGTACACAAACACTACATTGGCGACGAGCAGGGATACATTATTATGTAAGTTATAATGTTAACTTATTAAGAATAATAAGCAAAAGCTAATTCTTTGCTATTAATGACAGGAAGCCCGTGCACGGAATGCGTACTGTCTTCACTTAAACTTAAAAGTACGGTAGTTAGTGGTATATACCTTACCTGAAGAAGAGCTGCTGCCAGTTTGCGAATTGGCCCCGGGATCAGCTGGGGCTACAGTTCCTCGTAGCGGCAAGACGTCCGGAATTCTCCATTAAACCAAGGACTGCAGCTTTGGTGACTTTGGACAGTCCAGGAAGAAAGCAGGTCAGGTGTAGATTAATCATTTTCCAGGGCAGGCTTTCATTGGCACCAGCATTAGGTTGAGTGCAACACAGAGGAGTACCCTCTCTGGGGAAATTAGCAGTGTTAAGGGTAAAGTTTAAGGCTATTGAGTAGCAATTGGTTAAACGTTAAAAATTGTATCGAACAACGTTATTGAAAATTGATGCTTAAATTCAGGTGTGGTATAAATTTAGCTTAAATGCTGTTAACCAAACGTTCAAGCAAGTGGTACGTTAAAAAGGTTAAAATTATTTGGTAAAAGGTAGAGTTTAAAACCTGTAAATGGGGTGTAAACTAGCTTACGTCTGTAAAAGCTAAAGTAGAAAATCATAAATTATGTTAGTGCTTTTGCGAGTTTGCAAGTAAGTGCTGAGTAAAAAGTTGGGCCTACTAAAATTGAACATATTAAAACTAGTAAAATGTTAGCCATCAAGTGGTAGTGATATTTTTTCTATTAAGCATAGTAAATAAATAAATAAATTTGTTGCAAACGCAACCAGAATGGCAACGACCTGTCGATCGCTGACAGCCATCCGAAATTAGAACTAAAAGTCATTGATTACAAAAGTTGACAAAAGTTGATTTAAAATGAAGACAAATGGCGTGGCAGCAGTGGAAGGGTTGATGGAATTTGGTTGGGATCACGAATGCCTTACCATCAAGGTTAGACCTACCAGGGACACAATGGTCCCCGATGGCATCGCCAAACGTGAGGGACAAGTGAGGGGAAACGCCGGGAGTCATTGTCAATAATTCTGATATAACAATAAATAAAGTATAGCAAAGTTTGGCCAAGACCAATTGTCAATCCTAATGCATAAAAAAAATTACACTAGCAAATGTGGTCAGCACTGAGTCAACATATTTGCGACCTCAGCACAAAAGTACAGAGAAGGGATATGTTTAACCACTTATACCCTGCCTCAATTAAAATTAATAGAAGTACACTTATTTACAATTTTAAAAAATATAAAAAAATAGCAAGTAGATACCTTTGTCTAAAAAACTACGAAAACTTAACAAATCTGGTCAAATCAATATTATTTAGCCTCTTTTTAACAGTAGCAAGCGTTGGTGCCGTGACAACATAAGCAGGAAGAGCATTCCAGGGACCTACGAAATGATTGGAAAAGAATAACCTACGACAATCCCTCCTGCTAGTCTTTACTATTAATTTAAGGATATGACGCCTTGTCCGATTTCCTTCCCTTAATGAAAAGAAATGGTTGCTCCCCAAGTCGGTCAATCCATGTAAAATTGAAAAGGTCAGGCTTAGCTCCTGTTTAAGTCTCCTCATTATCTTCCAGTGAATCAATATTTAAAATTTTCAAACGTTCTGTGTTAAGTTTTACGTTTCATACCTGGCAAATACTTCGTAAAATTTCTCTGAACAGACTCAATATGGCTTATATTCTTTATTAAATGTGGAGACCAGACTGGCCTTGCATATTCTAGTATAGGCCTAACAAGTACAATGAGGGCCCAGCACAAGGTCTTTATATCACCAGAAGTAAAACATCTTTTAATTATTGCCATTATCTGCCGAGCAGTCTTGACAATGTTATTGCAGTGAATTTCACTATTAAGATTACTTGTAAACCACACCTCTAAGTCTTTGACTTCGGTGACATGGTCAAGCACTGTGCCCTCAAGTATATATTGCATCTCCATATTTTTTGGTCCAATGTGGAAGGCTCTACATTTGGGGCCTGATAGGGATAATTCCCATTTTTGAGACTGGAGGTCTTGATCCAATAAGGATGAGGACAATGCTGCATAATCCTCCTTATCTTTTATGGTATTACTAGGGGAAGCCCGTGCTACGCACGGGTGGTGTTTGATACACCGTTAAGAACACTGGGACGATTTCCTTCCTCATGTGTTTGTTACGGAATGCGTGTATCCCGACTATGTGTTTTTGCGTACCCTGGCTAGCTAACGGTGTTTTTCGTTTGCTTCACTCCCTCATTCAGCGTATCCCTTGTTCCGGAGTCCATACACTTACATTACATGATTCTTTCGTGCAAAAATGGTTTGAATACGCGTTTGTCCATGTGAAATAAGTAAGTACGCCTTTGTGGATGTGAAATAATAAATACGACTTTGTATACCGGAAATAAATAATCACGCCTTTGTACACCTGAAATAAATAAATAGGCATTGGAGACATTGTACGGGAGGAATAAACAAACGAAGCTTCAACAATCAGCAAGTGGCCGTCTCGTTGCCGTCCATCCTTCGCGACAACTCGATTAACAAACGAAGCTTCAACAATCAGCAAGAGGGCGAGAGGGCTCATTCTTCCCACGGTAGCAAAGAAAAAGGGCGAGCGACCGACAATGAAAACGGATAGCTGCTCTATCAATTACTTGCGGCCGTCTTGTGGCGGCCGTCTTGTGGCCGTCTCGTTGCCGTCCATCCTACGCGACAACTCGATTTTATTAATAAAGATAGAATTTCACATCATCAGCAAACGTACGGTTCTTAATGGTTGAATTTTTAGTTTTTAAATCATTAATATAGATAAGGAACAGCAGTAGGCCCAACACCAATCCCTGTGGGACACCACTAGTAACCATACTTTCACTAGAAATTCATGCTCCTACACAGACTTGTTGTGTTCTATTCGAAAGAAAGTTGTTTATCCATTTAAGGGTGTGGCCACCAATACCGTTGGCTTCTAGTTTAGAGCTTAATTTTTGATGTGGTACAGAATCAAATGCCTTGGCAAAGTCAATCAATATAACATCCATCAAATTTCCACATTCCATAGATTTTGGCCAATCATCAAGACAACAGAGTAATTGTAGAACAGTAGATCTCCGCGGTAAGAAAACAAATTGATCATTCGATAATAGCCCAAACGATGTAAGAAAGTCCATTATCCGTTTTTTTTATTCGTTCAATAATCCTACATGGCACGCACGTTAATGATATAGGTCTATAGTAGCGAATGCTGAACAAATTTGTATCACTTGGCTTAGCCGACCAGTCAAAGTGTGATCTATGTATTATTTTAAAGCTTGTATACTGTGCCTTATCAAATAAGGGGGTTGCGACGCAAATTTTTGAGCTAGTCAAATTAGTTTTGTGAGAGTGTTTGTGTTTATTTCCTTCAAAATCGTTATTAGATGATCATTTGTTTGTGTAAAACAATGAGACTTCGACATGTTGAAATGCCAGATAATCCTGTAATGGAGTGTATTAGGTTTGGCCCATTTGTCTTATATGCTGTTTTTGAGTCTGACCCTTCACATTCCTAATAAGGTTCACGTGAAACATTTCTATCGTGGTGCAGATTGTGTAGTCGCTAATCTTTTGTTACTTTGGGATTATGTAAACGAATTCAAAGATCGTTTCACTAGTATGACAATCACCGATGATGTATTAATTAGTGATCTTGGTGCTACTCTGTTGGAATCGTTCTCAAACTTCCCATGGGAGACCACAAAATGGAACCAGCAACTACAGTTTGACGACTCTTGCACCCAAAAAAGAGGTAATGGACATACACAAAAATTACTTGATACAAAGATGTCTTCCTACACATATGATCGTTTAGAGTAATATCATTTAGTGGTGGTTTAGCAGTTCAGATTTAATGAAGGTTTCCATAATTTTACAAGGGGTAACTGTAAGGAAATAGGTTGATAATTTTTAGGATCAGATGGGTTACCCGTTTTGAGAATAAGTACAACGTTAGCAGTCGACCATGCTGAAGGGATGCTACAGGTTTGAAAAAATCTAAAAAAATCAAACGAAGGGGCGAGCAAATTGAATGAGCAATTTGTTTATAGGCAAAAGCAGATAGCCTGTCAGGACCTTAATGGCTAGGTTTGGAACGTAGATGATATTTAAGAATTTGATTATGATTAAATAGATGATTACAATCGCCTAAAGAAATATTATGAAGGGGGTGAGCAGTAGGGTAAAATATGATATTAAGTCATCTACAAACATTCTGCTTCCAGGCGTGCGTGCTTCCATGCACCCATGTTTCCAGGTATCCCAGCTTCCAGGCATCCATGCTTCCATGCACCCCGGTATCCATGCTTCCAGGCATCCATGCTTCCAGACATCCATTCATCCATGCACCCATGATTCCATGCACCCATGCTTCAATGCATCCATGCTTCCAGATATCCATGCATCCATCATTCATGCATCCCCTCATCCATACTTCCATGGTTAGTCTGGAGGTGGGCGGGAAAGTGTCTTTTGCTACCTTTTTTCGTTTTCATCAATCTGGAGGTCACATGATCAAAGTGGGGGTAATGACGCACTTCCGGTCACGTGATCATAGAGGGGTGTCACTTTTGGTTTTTGTCGATCTGGAGGAAGGTGTAATAGAGCCTTTTACTGCCTTTTATTCGTTTTCGTCAATATGGAGGAAGGGTGTTTTCGGTCACGCGGGGATGTTGCTTCTGGTGGGTGGGGCTTCCGTCGGTCTGAAGAGCACCTTTTACTACCTTTTTGTTCCATTTTCTCGATCTGGAGGAGGGTAGAAAGGCCACCTTTATTTGCAATTTTTTCCGCATATTTTTTAGACACACCTAGGGAAGGGAAGAAATTGTGGGAACATGAAAGATTGTCTTCTTTATATATTAAAAGGAACGAAAAGTTTTCTTTCAAGAAAAAGAAAATGAATTCAAAATCATCATTTACGTGTACGTATTGTGGAAATGTCAACGCAACTAGAAAAGAATTGATTCATCATCTTCCCAACCATCGATCCGATCTTCGACCTGAATATTTACTCTTCGAAAACGAGTTGAAAGATATTGAAGGCGAAGTAACTTGCAGTTTGGTGCATAATGATACGCACCGAATTTATTTCCGTGAAATTGATTATCTCGATCCATCTCTAGCGCTCAATCTACTGTATTGTCAGCTTAAATTTTTTATTACGACTTGCTTGGATCAACTGACTAATTTCAACTGTGTTTGGAGGCAGATTTTAGCAGGGATTTCAACACCGTGCGAGCCTATTTCTTGACCCTCTATGCAGCCATTTACGACGAATCTGATGTGTCGAAAATCTTGGAGGATGCTTGCAAAAAAATACAACAGTTTGTCGAAACTTTTGACGGAAAAGGTAGTGGTTGACACTTTTCTAAAGTTCCGGGTATAACTGTAAAAGTGGCAAAAATCGATCCTCTTCGTCCTAGTTCTTTCTTACTCTTGCCGAATACATTACGCAAGAAAAGTGGAGTTATAGTGAATGTGGAAAATTCTGACAAAAAGTGCTTTCTGTATTCAGTTTTAGCCGCTAAAATGAAGTGCTACGAAACCGAGGTTAAGTATTACGAACCATTTTTGAATACCGTAGACCATTCCATGTTGACATTCCCCGTGAGTCTACGCCTAATTGATTCACTCGAACGAGTCAACAATTTGTCCATTGACCTAATTTCGTACAAGGGATCAATAGGGTTACACCCAGTGAGAGTGAACAAAAACATGAAAGGAGAAGTAATTGACCTATTACTAATAGCCGACGAAAAAGAAAATACTCATTACTGAGGCATCCTCGATATTGATAGGGTAATCCGATTTCAAGGTGTTGAAACTAACAGGAAGTTTTACTGCCGTAACTGCTTCGTGGCCTTTGGTAAAGAACAATACTTGGTGTAGCATACTAGTAAATGTGTGAGATTGCATAGTGCGCAAGTATTCACTTTCTTACCCTCTGGCAATAACACGTTAAAATTCCTACACTATGACAGATGCAATCCTCATCCTTGGGTAATTTATCAGATTTCGAATGTATGCTCAGACCCGTGCAAACTAGTAGCACCGATCCAACCTCCAGTTCTTCTACTAAAGTCAGTTTGCATTCACCTATTAGTTTTGGCTATGTTGTTGTTGGTCCAGAAAATGAAATCGTGAGTCAAAAATACTACCTCAGCAAGGATGTGGTGGATAAGTTTTACGAATGTATGAATAGCGAAATTCAAAAGTTTGCCACCATTATGGCACGACCAAAAATTTGATGACGACTGTCGACTATGAAATTTGGTTCTCAAAAACTGATACTTGCTACTACTGTGGCAAAGTCATCATTTCCGATAAAGTTAGAGTTCACTGCCACTTCACAGGAAAGTTCAGAGGTGCGTCTCACGTAATGTGCAATCTAGAGGCTAGGAGAATAAATACTATCCCAGTCGTCTTCCATAACGATATGCATCTACAATATGCATCTACTGATTTCTGCAATGGAAAACTTCCCTTTGGGAGTGGACGTTCTTGCTAGAAGCACCGAGCGTTTCATGAGTATGACCATTACACGATACTTTTCCTTCGGTGAGCCGGATAAGGACGTTTCAACAAGGTTGCGGTTTTTGGACAGTTATATTTTCCTATTTTCCTTGCTCGAAACTTTGGCTAAAAACCACAAGAAAGATCGACTCTTCATCATCTTAAAAACTGCTCTCGAGTTGGTCGACTGGTTCGAGCCAGGAGCGAAAAAGGAGGAAATCTTGGATTTAAAGACGCAAAAAAGCCATTCCCCTATGAGTCGTGCAGTCTACGGATTTGTTTGAAGACCAGGGATTATCTCCTAAAGCGGCGTTCTTCATCTCTCTACGAGGTGAAGGCATCACAGATGGCGATTACGATCACACTACCTCAGTTTGGAATTTGCTGAAGAAGAAAGCTTTTAAATATTATCATCTCGTATATCAGATGATCGACATGTATTTTCTAGCCGACATGTTTCAGACTTTCAGGGAAACTTGTTTGGTCAATGACGGCATAAATCTTTGCTACTATGTGTCTACACCAGGATTTAGTTGGGCTGCCGCGTTGAAAAAATCCAAAGCTGAACTATAACTGTTTACGCACGGAGGTAAGCATAACTTTATAACTTCCGGTATCAGGGGAGTAACAACTTTTGTATCGAAAAGGCGCTCGATAGCCAACAGCAAATACCTACCAGACACATATGACGAGAATCACCTAGTCTATAACTAATAGATTTGGATGTCAACAACTTATCCGGACTAGCTATGACAAAATGCCTTCCGTATGATTGATTTAGCTGGCTGATGAGGAAAGAAATTCTCGAATTTCGCTTGGCATCGGTTGAAAAAGATTCAGAATACGGCTCTATATTAGAAGTGCACTTGGACTATTCATCCGAGTTACACGATGATCACAATGACTATCCTTTAGTGCCAGAAAAGTTTAAAATAATGCCAAAACTTGTGTTTCCCTTCGTGAAAGAAATAGCGCGAAACAAGAAGATCGTTTCTACTTCCAAACTAACGACCAACCGAAGAAAAACTACGTAGTTCATTACAGAAATTTGTAATTCTACTTGAAACATAGTTTAATTCTGAAGACATCCGCAGAATTTAAAATTTCGTCTGAAGCAATAGCTAAAATCCTACATTTACTTTAACACAAAGAAGCGCTAACTTGCAACGACAACGTTCGAAAGAGACTTTTTTAAACTGAAAAATAATTCGACATTTGGAGAAACGATGGAAAACAAATCGAAGCGTTTATCTGTAAAGTTGACCACCGATCAAAAAAAATCTATCAAGTACAGCACTCTGCCACATGCGGATTCGTTCAAAATCCTCAAAGAAAATTTCGTACAGGTAAACTTGAAGCTTCGTAACGTCAAGTGTGACTTACCAACTGTCGTGTCTTTCGGCGGCTTTAATGCTCGCTCATTGATTTCTGCTCTGAACCTCGCTAGTAATTCTAGTATGGGTATGAGTAATCGGCAAATTCATGAAGTGACCATGTGCACTCCAGTTAATATTTATTCCTAAAAGTGTTATTATTGTCATTAATCTTGTTCCGTTAATTATTCTCTATTTTCATGTTGTTATACGAGTCTAATATTCCTTATTATTTAACTCATACTTTTAACTCATAATCTTTAATCAAATCCCATTATCAATCATAACACTAATCACATATGCAAATTCATATTTTCCCCATATATATTCGGTCCTCCATGAGACACAAGATAGAGCGATTATCCCAGATGACGTAGAGGTCGTGACCATGTGTTGGACTGGATTTCATTTTCCGTCGCCGTCCCTTGCTGGTTGGTTCATCGCAGTCATGCCACTTTGTGCCTTGGTTTCGTCACACTGAAGCTGCTGACGTCACTTCATTCGCAACAAGGATGTAACTCAAGATGTCTGCCACGACCGTTTCTTGTATGCTGATATTTGAAGAAGTCCCATCGTCTAAATCCAACTAAACCTTGGCCATTCTACCACATCCGTTAGCCCCAACTGCAACACCATGTCTGAAGCCTGATCAGGTAAAATGAAATACACTACATCTTTAGTTGCCAGAGTTAATGGTTTCTGGTATCGAGTTCTTCATTAGCGGGCGTGGCTGGGGTGTGGTTAGCATTTTGCGTCGTGGGATTCACTGTGGTGCTACGGGTTGGTTTAGCTTGGCTAATTATGTAATGGAGCTACAGGTTTACTCCGTAATCCAAAAATAGCAAGTAACGTGTGATTGACGGATAGGGTTGCTGTAGTTGGGTGTATTCCAGAAACCTAATTGTTGTTGATTTTCTGTTCTGAGTGGGAACAATTAATGTGTCCTTTATATGTGTAACTTATATGTGTGCTCCACATATCTTAGTGTTTAGCACGGAGCGACACTGCAGATATCATCGTCGTGTTAGCCTTACCATTATTCACCAAGCCTATTTCACTACTAGCTACTTGCCCACCTGGCCATGGTATAATCCGTAACTCTGTATAATTCTATCGTTCATTGGGGTTTGGTTGTGACGCATGATGTACTTGTAGTAATAAACCTAATTGTCGTTCGTTATATTTAAAGAGAAATTCAAGTGTGGTGTTAAGGTTATTCTTTGGATAAGTACTAATAATACTAGTGTGCCTACCTCCCTCTCCAAACCCGGGCCTTCCCTCCCCAAAAACACACCCTCCCCCAGACAATTCCAACAAGCCATAACCCGTTCACCGTTCCCTGCTACCAAAACACCTCCTCTCCCCCCACCCGGAGAAAGGTAAGGACAATGGGGGCCTGTCCGGGATTTGAACCCGGGACCTCTCGCAGTTTTAAGCCATTCAAGAGATCTGTGGTCAGAAATTACAGTAAATTTGTTACTTTCAACGTAGGGACGGAACTATTCGACCGACCACAGAACCCCCAAGCGCTTCACATTCGACAGCCGCCATTTTAGTTTCCCTATCACTCAGCACCCTACTAGCATGACAAATGACCCGTGGGCCATTAGTTCCCTCCTGAAGAAGCACTGCTCCGAGAGCAAAATTACTGCTATCACAACGGATAACAAATGGTAAATCGAAATTCGGTTGTGCTAATATAGGAGCAGTAATTAATTTTTGCTTCAAAAGAACAAATGCAGCTTCACACTCAACACTCCACTGCCATTTCTTAGTAGATTTTAAAAGCTGTAGCAATGGTAAAGCAATTTTACTGTAATCCAAAACATAACGACAAAAAAAACCTGTGACCTCCAAAAATGACCTCAGCTCACTAAGCTTAGCTGGAGACTTCTTCTTTGTGATCACTTCGATTATTTGGGGTCAGGCAAAATATCTTCTTCAGACAAGATAAAGCCAAGAACTCGGGCTTCTTTACAGCAAAGATTAAACTTTGGTGATAGGCCGACTTTAAATCAATGGTGGTTATGAACTTAGGCGTTCCTAGTTGCGCTAAAATCAAGTCAATAGAAGGGAGTGCATAACTGTCTGGAACAGTAAAGCTGTTAATCAAACGGAAATCCACTAAAAAACGATAGCCACCATCCGGTTTTGGTTTGAAATACACGGGCTAGAGTGAGGGCTGTTAGATGGTTCAATGCGACCTTCTTTTAATAACTTATCAATTGCAACATGCAACTCCCGTAATTTTGAAGGGTTGGCCAGAAATGGTCTTGTGTACACGGGTCTATTATGAGTCAACTCAATATGCATTTCTGCCGTACGATAACAGCCCAACTCCTCACGAAAAACCAACGAATGTTTTTGAAAAATTTCAGATAAACGAAATTTACTATCAACAGAAACATTGGCTCTGTCAATGATTTGCTGCCAACGCAAACGAGTGTCAACCAAGTTACAAATGGGCATGCTTGCTAAATTTTCTAAAAATTTATACCTAAGTTGAGGCAAATCAACATACCACCAGGTCTTTTCAACAAAAGTTATCGCAACCTTAGCATGGTTTAACAAGTCAGTCCCCAAAATAAATCTCTGAGGGAGAGTTTTACAAATAACGAAAGGATGTTGCAAAACTTTACCTGGCAAAGTGATTTGTAAAGAAACCCAACCCGTTGTGGAAATAACCTCACTATTAGCCGCAACCAAATTTAAAGGTAGAGGATTCACAACAATACTTTGCCCCAAAGCCTGCAAAAAACTTTCGTCAATTAGAGAATAAACACTGCCACTATCCCATATGCCTGTCGAAGTGACCGCAAAAATAACCACGGGCACTAAAGGTTTTAAACCTACAAGTGGTTCCAAATTCGTATCAAGAGTTAATGTGTGCACCTCCCTTTTGTCTACACTCACAACATTTGTAGTGGGATTACTTAGTTTCCCTGTTGATCAACAGGTGGCACTACAGGTGCAGGAGCTAAACAAACACGAGAAACGTGACCCTCTTCACGGCAACGCCAGCAAATTATCTTTCCCTTTATTCCATTACCTTTTCCTGGCATACTAGCAATAGAAGGAGTAGTTGCTGACACATTTGGCTGAAAGTGGGGGTAGGGTGAGAAGTAGTTTTCAATAATACACCAGGCCGAGGTTGAGCAACGTTAGTTTGTTTACTGGGTGTTTGATCAACCATTGTTGAATCCCAAAATGAAAAATTATCATTACCCACTCCTCTCGTCTTTTCCATAGCAGTCTTCATGTTCCTCTGAACCCGGGAAGCAATGTCACGTAGCTGAGCGACTGAACGAAATTCGTGAGTCGACAACATCGCTCTAAGTGAGGGAGCTGTGTGAGCAAGCACTAACCTAAGTAGGTCAACTTCCCTTAAAGGAACATCAAGTCTGTCATTAAGTTTCATTATTTCGTTACACAAATCCTCAACAGGTTCAGCCATTTTGTGAAGACGAAAAAAAATCCGGTCAGCTAAGCTTTCCTGCTGAGAGTTGTTTGTAAATTTCCTCTTTAAACGAATTTCAAACTCAGCCCAGTTAACTGAAAACCCACAATGATACGGCTTTTCCCCCCTCACTTGTCCCTCACATTTGGCGATGCCATCGGGGATCATTGTGTCCCTGGTAGGTCTAACCTTGGTGGTAAGGCATTCGTGACCCCAACCCAATACCATCTACCCTTCCTCTACAGCCAGGCTATCATCTTCGCTTTAAACTTTTAAAATCTTCAACTTTTGTAATCTATATTTTTTGTTTTAACTTCGGATGGCAGTTAGTGACCACCAGGTCCTTGCCATTCCGGTTGCGTTTGCAACAAACTTATTATTATAATTATTATTATTATTATTATTATTATTCATCCTCCCACCAACGCAACGCAAAACCCGTTAAATGTGTAGGAATCCACGTTCTTAAAAAAGTTTCTGATGGCTTAGACAAGGTTTGCATAACAACAACACATTCTCTCAGAAAATCGGATGCCGAGTGCTCTTCGTCAGTTCCTGAAATCATTTACAACAATTGTGAGAAACTTTGCGGTTTTTCATAAGTTGATTTCGCTAGTTTTTGTTTAATCAACATTGTTTTTCCTTTTATGAGGAAGGAATAATGATTTGATTATGGACTTTTTTGTTAACACTTTTCATGTTATGCATACTGAAGTAATCTTTTTCTGCGAGAAGAGGTCTTGCACTTTTTTTTTGAGGGAGGTTATAAGTGAACGTCTTAGCCAGTTTAAGGTCTTTGCTTTCCTCATGCTGTTAATTCTTGGTGTGATTTCGAAAATAATTTAAGTGTGAATTAATTTTTCAACTCTAAAATTAATTTTTTTTAAGATGCTTATCTTAAGGGAAATTTGAAAATTTTCTTTAGCACTTTGCTAAGTTTTTTTTTGTCGTCATTACTCGACCGAAAGGCTCTCCCTGTTTTCCTGTGTTGATGTTCGAAGTGAGGACACTTTGCTGGTTCATCGTGGGGGGGGGGGGGCTTATGTCGTGTCTTTCGGTGGCTTTAATGCTCGCTCATTGATTTCTGCTCTTAACCTCGCTAGTAATTCTAGTATGGGTATGAGTAATCGGTAAATTCATGAAGTGACCATGTGCACTCCAGTTAATATTTATTCCTAAAAGTGTTATTATTGTCATTAATCTTGTTCCGTTAATTATTCTCTATTTTCATGTTGCTATACGAGCCTAATATTCCTTATTATTTAACTCATACTTTTAACTCTTTATCTTTAATCCAATCCCATTATCGATTATAACACTAATCATATATGCAAATTCATATTTCCCCATATATATTCGGTCCTCCATTAGACACGAGAGAGCCTGATTATCCCAGATGACGTGTAGGTCGTGACCATGCGTTGGACTGGACTTCATTTTCCGTCGCCGTCCCTTGCTGGTTGGTTTGTCGCAGTCATGCTACTTTGTGCCTTGGTTTCGTCACACTGAAACTGCTGACGTCACTTCATTCGCAACAAGGATGTAACTGAAGATGTCCGCCATGACCGTTTCTTGTATGCCGATATTTGAAGAAGCCCCGTCGTCTTAATCCAACTAAATCCTGGCCATCCTACCGCACCCGTTAGCCCCAACTGCAACATTATGTCTGAAGCGTAATCAGGTAAAATGAACTTTGGTACATCTTTAGTTGCCAGAGTTAATGGTTTCTCGTATCGAGTTCTTCATTAGCGGGCGTGGCTGGGGTGTGGTTAGCATTTTACATCGTGGGATTCACTGTGGTGCCACGGGTTTGTTTAGCTTGGCTAATTATGTAATGGAGCTACTCCGTGATCCAAAAATAGCAAGTAACGTGTGATTGACGGATAGGGTTGCTGTAGTTGGGTGTATTCCAGAAGCCTAATTGTTGTTGATTTTCTGTTCTTAGCGGGAACAAGTAATGTGTGCTCTATACGAAGATTAATGCTCCACGTATCTTAGTGTTTAGCGCGGAGCGACACTGCAGATATCATCGTCGTGTTACCCTTACCATTATTCACCAAGCCTATTTCACTACTAGCTACTTGCCCGCCTGGCCATGGTATAATCCATAACTCTGTATAATTCTATCGTTCATTGGGGTTTGGTTGTGACGCAAGATGTACTTGTAGTAATAAACCTAATTGTCGTTCATTATATTTAAAGAGAAACTCAAGTGTGTAGTTAAGGTTAGTCTTTGGATAAGTATTAAAAATACTAGTGTGCCTCTCCAAACCCGGGCCTTCCCTCCCCGAAAACACACCCCCCTGACAATTCCAACAAGCCATAACCCATTCCCTGCTACCAAAACACCTCCTCTCTGCCCCCCCCCCCCTGGAGAAAGGTAAGGACACAATTTACTCCAGTTTGTGCATTCTCGAACTTTCCAAGCCTATGATGTACGAATTTAACTACGAGTTCATGCGTCCAAAATACGGAGACCGCGCGCGTTTACTTTTCACAGACACCGACAGTCTGTTCTACGAAGAATAGACTGACGATTTTTATCGGGATATGGTAACTGACCTAGATAGATTCGACACCAGCAATTACGATTCGTCGCATCCTCTATACAGCTTTTAAAAAAAAAACAAGTCCTAGGGAAAATGAAAGATGAGACAGCCGGCATCCCAGTGAAAGAATTTGTAGGGTTGAAAGCAAAAATGTACTCGTTTTTAGTCGGGGAAGACAGCATAAGAAAGACTAAAGGGACAAGTAAAGTTTTAATCCAAAAAAAAAACGCGTCAGCCACGAAGACTACAAAAGAGCACTATTTTCAAAAGCAACGTTGTAAGCCACGTGGTTGAGCATTTAAAGTAAAGATCATCAACTCGCCACGGTTGAAATTTCAAAATCATCTGTATTTCCCTAAGAGATGGAATAAACACGTTAGCACATGGTCACTATAGAACCAGCATACCACACAATTTTGTAGACGACATAATCGATCCGATGGAGGATGAAGAAGCTGAAGAGCGTGCTTCGCTGGTGAAAGATGAGGAGGAAGAAGCATCAACCAGTGAAATAACGAAACGAAGCGAAGAAGAAAAAATAGTAGCTAATAAGAGGAAAAGAGCCGTTGTTTTTCATAAGAAATGTGCGACGGAAACTGTCGAACAGAGAAAAGCTAGGTTGGAGAAAATGGCCTTCGGTATTGCTGAGAAACGTGCGACAGAAACTGTAGAACAGAGAAAAACTAGGCTGGAGAAAATGGCCGCTGCTAAAAGAAGAAGAAAATTTATGTAATAAAATGAAGATATGATAACCTTGCAAAAATAAAGCATCTTCTAACAACCTCAAAAGTAGAATTTTGTTGGGACCCACTGGATAATGAATTTTATTTTATATGGGTCTAAATTAATGTGGTAAAAAATATCTGTACTGATTTGGTACAGATATTTTTTACGCTTTTATTTAGACTCATATTAGGGTAGGAAGTCAGGTTTCAAAGGCTTAAACTGCTAATGTTAACGGTCCGACTATTAAAATTTGAATCGTATCCCTTACACTTGACAAAGTAGAGCGTTTTTCCATCTTTTCCTTTCTTCTTGCGTAGTACTTTTTCTACTAAAAATAAGTCCGGAATGAATATTTTTTTGAATTTCCAGTTCGTAGAAGCTGCCGAGAATGGGTTCACCCGATTCATCTTTTAAAAGATAAGTTACCGGTTCAGTTTTTTACACTTTGCGAATCGTGAACACTTCATTGGTAAAATTTTGGAGTACCCTTTATCGAAAATTTGTTTGACCTTAGAAATTCTGACTTTATCTCCTACTACAAATTTTGGGTTTTTAGATGGTGCTTTAGGTTTGTACGTCACAGCAACGATTCATGGTGCCTGGTTACTTCCCTCGGTTTCAACTTCGTAGTAGAATGGACGGTGTCGTTGTACTTGGAAAATAATTCGTTGATAATATCTACCCATTTATAATTTCCCGCTCGGGGAATCTTTTTCACATCCGAGTTTTCAGGGTTCTGTTTAATCGTTCTACCACAATAGCTTTCTTCTCCGAGATCATAGAGTACATGTTGATGTTGTGACGCTTAAGGAGTGGTTTGAAGTCTTTATTGTAGAACTCGCTACTTAAATCGACTTGTAAATTTTAGGGGGTGTCGCTCCTATGAGTATTTTCTTGAAAGCTTCGGTAACGTCTTTACCGGATTTAGATTTAAGGGGAATAGCCCAACCAAACGTCGACATGACGTTAATACAGGTTAGTACTTAGTTAAAACCTTTCTTAAGTTTAGCTTAAGGTATCATTTCGACCAAGTCAGCCAGTCATAGATCGTTCAGACCCAGAACAATCACTTTCCGTCTCGGAAAATTTTTTCGTGTTGGTTTGTGAAGTTCTTTTACGAGTTAATCCATTTTTTTATTTCCTATTCCTAACCTTAGTTTTGTTTTCGTGATCTTCTTAACGATCGAAGCGGCTAGTTTTTCCAGCCACGTTAGAGAAGGGTCGTCTCTCACTCTTTGAGCTTTGAAAGCGAGAACTTCATCTGCGACTTTCATATCTGCGCTCTAGTAAGCTATATCATGTTCTTTGCACGCTTCGTCTAGTTTATTAATCCAAGGATCTTCTTGAGCCACTCTTTTTTCCAATTTGGTTCCCGAACCACAGTATTAGTAGCCGGGCAAATGCAGTTACGCATTTATGATTGTGTTTATGATGCTTTTCCCAGATTTGATAAAGGAAGCTCTTTTCGTCCCGCACACCTCGCATATTACAACTTGCATCTGCCTGTTATTTTTTTGCTTTCATAATAATGAAGGGCTCGGGGCCGTTAGAAGTACAATGTTTACATTTGACGCAATACCTCATATTGATATTTTTTGATTCCATGGTTCTTTGTTTTATGTACGATTTTTTTAACATAAACCTAAATTTTGATAAGTTACCCTTTTTTCTCAAGTAGTTATGATTTGTCTTTGCTACATTCCTGATAAAATTTCGACCATCTCGTTTCTATGTCCATCGTGCCTGGCCAGAGCAGATTTATAAAAAAACCTGAGTTGCTTTATCAAGTCATTGGGATCATCGTAATATTTGTAATCGACCCTGCTGGAATAACCCACTTTTTAAACCATGCCTGTCCCTTCTTTCTTAGATTTAATGTCTTCCCAAATCGGAGCGATAATAGACTTGTACTTAGCACTACGATTGGATTTGCGTTTACGAGTATCTGGTACGTTGTTGTGATAAATTGTGTGAGTACTTTTTAACATGTCCACATAAGATGCCTTAACATCTGTCACGTAGGAAGTTTCTTTCAAATCTTTATGAACTAGCAAACTCCAAAGTCCGCGTCTTCCCAAATACTGTTCCTCTCTACCATTATGTCATTCTCAAATTTTTTATCCAATTTATTACCAAAGGTCAGCTTGCCTTTCTTTTCTCATATTGTAACCCGAACACTGGGTCAGTTTCCTTCGGATTTTCGAAAAACTTTATCAAGAAAAATTTAGCAGTTTCTCCAATTACCTGGCCAAGTAACAAACAATCGAGGGACCTTAGAGTGACTATGTTAGGGAGTTCCGGTGTGGTAGAAATGTGTCTATGTTGTACTGCAGAACATAAAGGGGTCTTAGTACCTGTGCTTGTAGAGGCATATTCGGTTTGGTCTTGGGAGGAATTCGCATTATAGGAGCTTGAGTTGGACTTGAATATTCGGCGAGGCTGTAATTGAGAGGGATCGTCAATGTTTTCTCACTGGGAATAACGGCTTGGGAAGGGGACGGTGATGGCAATAAACCCAATGCTTCGTAGTCATCCTCGTCACTTTCTTCCTCTTTGTAAACTTTAACCTCTTGACTACCACACGTACGACCCGTACGTGCTTAAAACGCTGCTATCTCCTATCACACGTACGGCGCGTACGTGTTTGTTTGGCCTTGTCAAATGCAAAGCATACCAAGCGTGGTCGAGCCCAACAATACTTTTATCTATACTGGTAGGATGCAGAAAGAGGATAGTTGTTAGCCGTGACGTCACAGATGATTTAGCCAGTGAAATTTAGCGTTGTTTTCAGCCATTCACATGCCATGTTGGGCGCAACAATGCGGTCTTCTGAAGAGCGGCACGATCAAGCTTTCCTGCTTGAATTACGAACGTGCAGCCGCCTCGTTTTTTTCTGCCGGTTTTAGTACGTTTCGGTTAGTTTGGCTGTAATTATATGGAATAAACACAGTGGAAAGTTATATTTATTCGTCGTGAACCTTTCCAGAAGAGGATCAGATCAATCGTAAGTGACTGTGATTTTACATGCCGCAATTTCTAGCCCGGCGTAAGCGCACTAGCGCTGGTTAGGCCTAACGAAATTGGTTTGTTTACATTTGCCGAGATTGCAGCCACTGCGCTTTTCTAAATTTTTACGGTAAAACTGTAGTGTAAAATTGGAAGAAAATGATAGTAGTGACTCAGAATATGTACCAGAAGAGGAGGATGTTGATTTTAGTGACTCTGAATTGTCAGATATATCCGATATTGACGACGAAGCTAAATCTGTAGACGGTTGGACTTACGTAAGTGACCCGTTTCGTGATGCACGTGATCAGCAACTGCATCCGTTTGAAAGTAATTACGATTTTCATCCTGCAGTGGTTTTAGATAGCTTGACTTCAGCCAGAAAGTATTTTGAAGCATTTTGTTCGTATGTGGTGAAACATTTATGTGCATGGACAAATAAACGAGCAGACATGTTCTATGAACAATCGGACAGCCCAACATTCAAGGTGTATGGCCTAAAATGGTATCCTGTCACAGTGGACGAAATGTATGTATTTTTTGCCTTTGTGTTTATCATGGGGATGGTACATTTACCCGAAATAAGTGATTACTGGTCTAAAAGTGTACTGTGTAGTGGGCCAAAGTGCTTTACCGCCCGAGTTATGAGCTGAAACCGTTTTCAGTCTATTCTAAAATTTTTACGATTTTCTGATCCAGCTCTGGCTAAACACAATGCACCCCTTACTTGGCTTGGTCAATACTTGGCCTTGTTGAAAGAAGTTTGTCAATTGTTGGTAGACCCAGGAGAAAATCTTGCTGTAGACGAGTGCCTGATGTTGTACAAAGGAAGATTGCATTTTCGGCAATATATAAAAGACAAGCGGTCTAGGTTTGGTCTAAAACTGCTCTGTTTGTGCCCAAGTGCGGAAGATATGCGGGGTTACACCTCGAACTTTGCTTTGTACATTGGGAAGGATTTGTACACAATTCCTACCCTGCCCGATTCCAACACACTCCCAGTTTCAGAACGTGTTGTGGTGTATTTAGCTGAGCGACTTCTTGGGCAGGGTAGGCACATTGTTGTTGATAACTGGTATCTGTCTACAAGACTGGCAACTTATCTCTTGGGTAAAGACACTTATGTTACTGGAACCATCCGAAAAAACCGTGGTGTGCCACAACATCTGGTAGACGAACCACTCGAAAAGGGGCAGTCCTGTTTTATTCGCAATGGAGACCAGTTATAAGTAAGGTACAGTGACAAAAGAGAAGTTTTTGTCCTCACAACCAGATATACAGCTGGAATGTGTGAAAAAACTCGCTATCTTGCTGGTGGTAAAAGACAACATGTGCAAAAACAACAACATATAGAACACTACAATCTTCTTATGGGCTCTGTTGATGCAACGGACCAAGATCTCGTCCCATATAATCCTGCTAGGAAATCATACACATGGTTCAAAAAGTTTGGAATCCATATGGCTTCAAGGATGCTTCTAAACGGGAAACTGGTGTACGAAAAGGTATACGGAACAAACACACGCATGAAAGATTTCATTCTGCAAACTTGTCATGAACTGCTTGACAGATACAGTCCAGGTTACCGTGAGTTGGTAAACGAACAAGACATTCCACCTCATCCTCCTACACCAAAAGGAATCAGATCACTTCACAAACTTGTGCAAATACCATCCTTTGGTAGCTCAAAGAAACTACGCCAAAAAGCCTGCAGGGTTTGCAAACAGTTAGGATGCAGGAAAGATACAAGATACACGTGTGGTGGATGTGAAGACGAACCTGGGCTTTGCTGTCAGGAGCATCTAAACTAGTATCACCAATAGCATGGTAGGAAACAATAATTCAAATTATATTTGGGATGCATTTGTTGCTTTGTTGCTTTTTTAGTAATTATAAATGCATTGCTATTCATACTGGGTCTGTTTGTGTGTGCGTTTCTGTATTTTTGGCGGTGGGAGAGGAGGAGGGGGAGGTGATGAACAGAAAAGTCCTATTTTCCAGCGTCTCTGTATTTTCTTTTTTTGAGGTAGAGGTGAGGAATAGAAAACATAATTTTGGGGAAGCAATTGCTTATTTGAACCAGGTGTTTTTAGCATTTCTATGTACTTTTTTATTTCAAATAAGTAACTGCTTCCGCAAAATTACGAAGTTTCTCTTCCTCCAACCCTTCCATCCCCCTCCTCCCCCAAAAAGAAAAAATACAGAAACATTATAAATAGCTGATTCAAATATGTATCTTGCTTTCCCAAAATAGTTACGTGTTTATCCAAACCACTCCCCCCTACCCCCGCAAAAAAAAAATATAGACACGCTGTAAATAGATGGTTCAAATAAGCAATTGCTTCCACAAAATTGTATTTCTACTCCTCCAATCAACCCACGCACTCCCTCCCCCAACCGGAGTACAGAAATAGAAAACACACTATTTTAGGGAAGCAACTGCTTACTTGAACCAACAATTTTCAGCATTTCTCTATTTTCTATTACAAATATACAATAAATTGTGCGTTTTCTATTCTGTCACCCCTACCCTAAAAAAATACAGTAATGCTGTAAATAGTTGGTTCAGATGAGCAACCGCTTCATCAAAATTATGTGTTTTCTATTCCTCCGACTCTATTCCATCGGATTGGAGAAATACAAAACACATAATTTTGGGAAAGCAATTGCTTGTTTCATCCAATTAGCAAAGAACAAATATAAATTATATTATACCCAGCAGTGATGTGGACAATGTTTCTGTTGCATGCTTTAAAGGGCTTCACTGCATTACCTGGTATATGAGTGTAGAGCAGTTCTTAGCATGCTGGGAGTCAAGGGGTTAATCGGGGTAGTTTGCGTGGCTAGAGTGTTTTTAATAGGGACAGTTTGCATGGGTAGAGTGTTTTTAATTGACGTAGTTTGCATGGCTGCACCGATGGCCGGTCTCAGTTTCGAGGTGCTTACTACCAGTTTAAAAAATTCTTGTAGC
Organism: Lithobius niger; assembly: GCA_023313725.1. NCBI lineage: Eukaryota > Metazoa > Arthropoda > Chilopoda > Lithobiomorpha > Lithobiidae > Lithobius > Lithobius niger. The sequence continues at coordinate 26,476 of JAHWFP010116793.1, read as the reverse complement.
GTTTTGTCTTGCTTTCTTTCCCCCAAACAGCGATTTAGGAACTTTTTAGTTAAAAGTCTTTTGAGTTTTGCGATTTTTCGTTTTGTCTCCATTCTTTTGTTTTAAAGGTAAAAACAAACGTTTGTATCTCCCTTCTTTTAACGTTTTGTTAATTGACAAAAACCAGTAAGGCTTTTTCCAACACATTCTACACAACGTTTTAAAGTCCGAAAATTCAATGTCGGGATCAACGTGATTTTCGTAAATGTTTTTCAAATTTACTCATCCACAAGAAAAAGTATTAATAAATTTGCATTGTTTCTGACCACTTGTTTTGGAATTTTTGCATAAGACTGACTACAATAAAAAACATCGGCGTTTGAATGACGTCCTTGATCGAAATAACGTTCGATGTTTTTTTGTTTGTCCAAAAGGCAATCGTCAAAAAGAATCAGGTTTCGAAAATCTGGGTCCAGTTCTTCGGGAGGAATTAAACAATTTGAGAATCGTAAAAAAATGGTACGTTCCGTCCTATTTTTTCCCTAATTTCAGAAAAGCTTTGTATTTTGATTGACATAAAGTTTTACTGTAAATAAATAACCGGTCATAGTCGAGCCATCTTTCGTTACTGATAAAATTAAACAGTAAGTTAGTTTTTCCACAATTTGCGGGCCCTATAATTAAATATCTGACATTTGAAGGTAGGAACGGATGATTTTTATGTTCTTTCTTAGGTACGAAAAAGTCATAGTTTTTAATTTCCATATCGTTTTTTTTTATTTATGCATTTTTTTTTGTTTACGGAGATACCAAACCCATAAAGTCTTCGTTAGTAAATTTGTCGGGAGTTTCGGAATGAGCTACTCCAAAATTTATGTTGCACCATAATAACGTTGCTGGGAAACTTGTCAGTAACGTACACCGCGGTAATTTTCCCGGTGACTTCCGTCAGATTTAAATCACTGAAAGATGGCAAGTTAAACCACGGTTTGTCAATAACATTTTTGTTAAGCTTCCCTCTAGTTTTTTTAACATTCTCATACACCCAAGTTATAAGACAGAGTGGTTTGTTTCCGTTACTCTCATTCGCCTTTTCGCAAGAGGAGTAACAGGAGAAGCCGTATGCATCGAATTGGGATAATTGAAAGTAGGCAAAGACACAAGTTTTTGATCGTCAAAATCGATGTCTAGTTTCGTACAGATGTGACATTTAAGATATGTTAACTGTTTTTGAGTTTCTGGGTCACTGGGTGAAATCCAACCTTTACATTTTGATTTTTCGTCTGAAACGGGAGTGCTCGAACCCTTTAAATCTTTAAATTGTAAGAAAGGAGACAAAGAAAACTTTACGCCGTTGTTAATCTTTGTACCATTCTCGTTTTTAACTTTCAGCAAGTTTTTTTGCAAGAGATCGGAAAGGTTCGTTTGCCAGGATGATTGAAACTTTTTGAGCCTTTTCTTTCACGGTGATACCTTTTATTATATACATAAAATATTTTTTGAAAAGTCGCACATTTTTTTGAAAGTTTAAAAAAGGTTGCCGGTCAACAAATTTGGACAACTGTTGAAAAGGGCGAGAGAGGATGATTCGATTGGAGTCGGTCCGAGAGGTGAGCCAGGACATGACTATGTTTTAACCCCTGAAAACAACTACAATATGCAAAGCAAACGTTTAACAAACGTAGAGGCCGCTATCGAACCTGAAGATTCCTTCAATTATTCTCAGATCGCCACTCTGATAGGCGATGTTCAGAAACTTAAAACTGATTGGCCCCGTCCATTAATCTTCTCTCCGACAAGTTGGCTTCCACCATTTCTAGCATCGAAAAAAACACGTTGTACGTAGACGGGTCTGACAGCAATTTCTACGCGAAGAAGAAGCAAATTAGGGAGTGGCTTTTCCCCGGCACGCTGCAGATATGGCCACAAAAGTCTATGTTGACATGAATTGCTTATTACAGGATGATCAAAAAGTATAGCATGCTGCAGATGTGGCAACAAAAGTCTATGTTGACAGGAATTGCTTATTACATGATGAGCAAAAAGTATACTTCAACGCAGCGAACAAACCTATAAGAAATCTAAAGGAACCTACTTTACCGAGTGATGCCGGTACAAAGGTATTCGTCGACAACAATTGCTTGTTACAAGACAATCAGAAGATATACTTTGATGCTGCGAACAAACCGATTAGAAATCTAAGCGAGCCGACTTTACCTAGTGACGCAGCTACGAAGAAATTGTGCACCAAAATTGTTTCATGATAATTAGTTTTTGCATGAAAAGCCCTTTGCATAAAGAAGTCGACTGGTTCATAAATTCCGGAGCTATCGTGAACTACTTAAGTACAAGTTCTGGTTTAATTCGTAAAGGAATCTTATACTGCAACGATCCGAGTGTAGAAGTCGTAGCTAAATGTGTAGTGGGAACGATAACCTTTCTCATTACTAAAACAAAGGAAGCGCATTCGACGACAACCATTTTCGACATTCCTTACGAAATAGAAAAAAATTCGGCCATCGCGGTACACACGGTCGAAGATTTTCATATGGAAGACGTTTATTTCCAGTTAGATTTGCACGTTACTTTTCAATAGATTTCATCCGTTTAAAACAACTTCATAATTACGAGCCTTAGAGAAGGCGCTTAGGAAAATTAAACTAAAGTGCTCACACCAAATCTGGTCAAAGTTTTGCACGCGTTCGTAATTGTGTTTAATTCCCGACCCCAAGTAGTTAATCACGGAACGGGGAGGACCCATGTTGCCGAAACGATCAAAATAACAGGGTTCGCCAGAAATGGTAGAATAGGCTACCCAGTGACTTCTGTCTCCATCGTAGAAATCTTCCAAGTTTACGATTTCGTTTTCACCAGTAGGCCTAAGTTTTAAAGGAAGCGTGTCTTTACTAAAAGTACCTCTAAATTTAGGAATTGTCATTACTCTAGCCAATTGATTTAAATCATGGTTCGTTAAAGGTTTATTAAAGTCGATTAAACCATGGGTGGTCTTAAGTAAAGGCCCTTGCCACAGGGCAATTTTTTTGGCTTCGTTTTTTCTTTAGTTTTTTTTTTGAGCCGGAACCTTCCACTTGCCTATGATGTCGCACGAGTTCAGCTAGAATTTGTGCATCGTTTTGTGTTTTTTTACAGCAGATACCACCCCCGCGGTCCCTCCCGCCAACCCACCAAATCTGGCCAAAATCGGCCCTAGCAACGCCAATAGCAAAAAGCCACCTTTCTTTTTTAGCGGTCTAATTTTGAGCGCCATATCTTTTTTTTATTAATAAACAACTTCCACTTTGCCACTATCCAACTTTAGATTTTTTTTCTGTCACCAATGAGCAGAGCGTGACAGACAGTGTTAGCTGGCACCACTGCTCTAAACTTCTGTTTGACTTTTACATCCTAGATTCCGGATTGAAGCCTCTCAGACTGTTTGGAGCAATCCAACACAATAACTGAAGAAGCTTTCTTGAACTGAAGCAAGTCGAAACTAAAATCATTGGTGTCGTAACACAGCAGTTCCTGTGCTATTCTGTACAAGCCGACATACTCTCCAGTGCAAAATTAGTATTCAGATCGAGAAATGAATATCTTTCAGAATTTAGAGTCACGTGAGCGTCTTGTAAACTACAGTAGTCGAACACAGCCGGATTTTTACCTAAAGCATCCTGTCTGTTTGTTTGAAAAGCTAGAACTATCCACCTAGGTTTTTCAACCACAGAAGTAGTCAGCACGTGCCACGTGAAGTTTGTATTTTGAGGGAACTCGCAGCTATTGTAATGCCAGTGTCTAAATCATAAATCCAACGTAGTTCCGTTGTCTATGAGATTGTAAAGCTTAAGTTTTTGCTCATCCGATGCGGTAACGTGGGGATGAGCCAAGATTTGCTACTGAGAACAACTTTACAATTGGCCGTGACTGCAGCTTTGAAGATGGCATTTGTGTCGCTGGTCCTCATACAAGTGAGTGCGTGTAATTTAGTTCCATAAATTAGCTTGTCGTAATTTTCGAAAAATCCCATGATGTGTTTCAAGAGAATGACGAATGTTAAACTTCCTTTGGGGGTTGTTTCAATGATGATGGACGCATGCAGCTGTTTGAAACCCAAGTTGTCGGTTAGGTCAGCAGCAACAGAAGCTTCACTATCCAATGGCCAGCACTGACCGAGTAATGTTGGCTGTTCCGCTGATCTGTAATAGAGCAGCCCTTTCATTAGGGTACCGAATCCGGGATGATTTAACTCGTCCACTTGTTTATCACCTAGATGGTATTTGATATTAGAAAACAGGAACATGGAAGCATTATTAATCAACGTAATCAACATAGGCATAAGCCGAGTCATCGTGCTTCAGCAACCTGCCTTTAATCAATAGGTAACTGTTGGCAATGTGCAGAAATAAATCTTGGTTTTCCACGTGTATTCAGATTTCAGAATTTACGTTGTTGAGATTCGTACCAACGATGGGGTTATATTCATGATAGGTGTAAGATTCAATCGACGAGTCGTACAATAAAGGTTCATTGATTTTTAAATAATCTTCTACAACGCTCATTTTCTAGCCGTTGTTATAAATTCGATGAAAGCTTTGTTTCTAGGCGTTAAACTGTTTGCGTTTTTATTATTATTAAAATTTTTATTATTAAAGTTACGAAAGAATCCATTTCCTTTTTTTCCAAACACTAGCATCGTGTCCTTTTTTTTAATTTTTAGATTTTAAATGAAGTCGAACCGAAAGGATCTCGCCCTTCAGATTCAACGGCTCGTTGGTCTGAGATGTAAGCCACACTCTTATACTTCTGATAAGTTCATAGTAATGGGTAAATTATGCAGAGACGCGATGATTTTGAAACCCGGAGGTAAATTTGGATAAAACGAATATAAAGTGGGTTGAGTGTCACCATTTACGTAAGAATTTCCAATGATGTCATCGTGCACAAAAATCGTGTTTATATTTATTATTTCGACGGTATTTCGACTTTCTCGACTCCTCAAGTAGGTTCCTAAATGAAACCCCAAGACCCGAGCCAAGCTCTTTTGACCCGTAAAGGCTATTCTGTATTTTGAATTGTTAATTATCAAGTTGGTTCTTAAAGTGTTTACGTAGGAAGAATCGAAATACGAGTTTTTTAGAAATTTTCTTCAAATCTTCAATTCCGTAAGTCCCAGGAGTGACTATCACTTTCTGCCAAGTTAGCCCAGCATCTGCAGTGTATTTAAATTCGTTATTCTTTTAATCGATGTTGTATATGCTGTTATACGTATCTAAATTAAAAAGCGCCAATTCGTAGCCTTTTTCAGAGTCCAAATGAATCTGCGTATTTAGATTAAATCTCAAGTCAGAGTCTTTCCCAGTGAGGATAAAAGAACAAGAGTCCATTTCTCTTTTTAATTCCCATTTTTCATCCAATAAGCAGAGTTTACTAATGTATAGGAACGGATGACTGCCGAATTTAGGGAGATGGCACCCCCCTCCAGATTGACGAAAACGAATAAAAGGTAGTAAAAGGCACTTTCCCACCCCCTTCCAAACCGACAGAAGCCACTCCCACCAGACCATCCTTTGAATATGTGACCGGAAGTGACGTCATAGGAGATAGCAAAAAGCACTTTCCCACCATCCTCCAGATTGACGAAAACGAAAAAGAGGTAGCAAAAGATACTTTCCTACCCACTCCAGACTTACGAAAAGAAAAAAAGGTGGCAAAAGGCACTTTTACACCCTCCTCCAAGACGCCAAAAATTGGAAGTGCGTCATTACCCCCACTTTGATCACATGACCGGAAGTGGGGGTGTGTGTGATGTGATGCGCATGGGAAGTGGACATTTCCCCTCCCTCCATTCAGATCGACGAATTTCCGCATGTGGGATGCGGTTTTTAGGGGGTGTTTGTCTGTTGGCAAAAAGTACTTTCCCACCCTCCTCCAGATTGATGAAAACGAAAAAGGTAAAAGCCATTTTCCCCCCTCCTCCAGACTAACCATGGAAGCATGGGTGTATGGAAGCATTGATGAATGGATGCATGAATGAATGAATGCATGGATATCTGGAAGCATGGATGCATTGAAGCATCGGTGCATGGAATCATGGGTGCATGGAAGGATGGGTGCATGGAAGCATGGATGCCTGGAAGCTGGGATATCTGGAAGCATGGGTGCATGGAAGCATGGATGCCTGAAAGCTGGGATGCCTGGAAACATGGGTGCATGGAAGCATGCATGCCTCGAAGCAGGATGTATGTAGCTGACTTAATATCGTATTTTACCCTACTGTGAGCGACGAAGCAGCAGGAATGTGTATGTTTTTATCAAGGAAAATTGGAAATAAGCCAACAGCGAAAATCATAAACTAGAAATAACGTAGTTCAGTAAGCCACCTTTATGCTCTTACGTTTCGGCGGAGTGGCATGACCCGGATGGCCACTCCGACAAAACGTAAGAGCATAAAGGTGGCTTACTGAACTATGTTATTTCTAGTTTATGATTTTCGCTGTTGGCTTATTTCCAATTTTCCTTAGTATTATTTCCAGCGATTTATGTATATTTATTTTCTGTTTTTATCCACAACCGAATATTTCAGAAATTTCTGATTAAAAGTTTCAGTTTTTTCGCGACATCAGAAATTTGGTTTCCATTTACAAGTAATGGTGGGATCATTCTAATGGTTCTTGGTTTTTTTTTATGTAGATGGAAAAGGGCTGACATGTTTTCCTCGTTGAGTTTTCATTTCAAACGTAAGATGGAGTGCTTTGATGTGATTAGAACAAGTGAGTTTAATATCCTGATAACTAGTCCAATTGGAGTAGTTTTTGTCTTTTTTATATCTTTTCCGCAAATTCAGCTTTTTAGTTGCAAGATTTTTTTGAAAGACGATCAGAAATCAGATTTTGATCGTCTTTCATACTATTATTAACCAATTATTAACCATGGAAGTACAATCTGCCATGTTTTTAAGGATAATATTGTGGAAACAAGTCCAAGCTACATTGACTGCAGAGGAATTGTCAATGGCGTGATTCCAGTCAACTGATTCAAGACGAGAACGCAAGAAGTCAAAATTAATGCGGGCATATTTACTTGCAGCTAATTTTATACTTGCACAGCCATGTAAGTTAAAAGTAAGCGAGTCATGATCACTCAGACCAAGAAGTTGGTCAAGGGAGAGATTAAAGACTAACCTCTGGTTGTCAGTTAGGAAAATGTCGAAAATGTTGGTGCCACTCATTGGCTGGGTTACCAGCTGGGTCAAGCCAAAAGTTGCAAATCGCTCAAGAAATATACTATGAACACGATCAATAGCCATGTCATCACCCCAGTTAGTTGTAGATTGGTTAAAGTTACCAAGCATAAGTTTTGTGAAAGTGGGATGGTAAGTTAAATCGAAAAAATTGGACATAAGATCCACCTGAGTTTCGTTAATGGGAGATAACCGAGTATGCAATTTAAATGGTAGTCCGGTAGTTGGAAATTCACAGCCTCTGCCACCTCAGATATACAACCAAGTACAACATTTATACCAATTTTATTTTTTTTAAAGTGCTAAGCCGCCTGCACGAGCACTGCAGTCCCGATGTAACACACCATAAGGGTAGCCGGACAGCAGCATAGCGTCAGTAGTTGAGTTTTGCAACCACGTCTCAGTTATACAAATAATATACAATTTTTGTAGCGCAAGAATGTGTTGATAGGCAGCCCAATTTGCAACCAAGCTGTATGCATTGAAGAGAGAACAGAGAGGGTTCTCTAATACCGAAGTTGAATTTATTTCATTAAGTCTGGAATGATGGTCACTCATGGGTGTGTTAAAGAAAGATGCTACAGTTTGATAAAATGGGACACGGTTCCCAATTACGGATGTTGGTTTTTCGTAGAAATGTAAACACTGTTACAGTTTCTACCGAGTATGTGTTCAATTTCATGATGAAGCAGTAGTTTGCCTTGCTTTGTAAGGTGCCTGCCATCTCGAGTTGTTAGCCTGCGGTCGGTGCTTAGAAGATTCTCATTACAGATGAAGTTGTAGTTTTTTAGGACACTCAGTCTTCTTAATTCACAGTTGATGAATGAAATGTCGTAGTCAGTTTGTGTGTGACGCAGAGCAGGGGATCTAGGTAAAGCCATAAATGTAAGTTTACATTGTGGAAGAATGTTCAAAACTGTGAGAGCAATTTATTCAATTTCGGCTAGAATTTCCCTTTCGGCAAGATTATTATAACCGGCACAGATTCATTTTTGAAGTCTGGTTCGCATCAGATAGGATGATAGGTATCTTATGATAAATTTGTTGGGCAGTATAGCCAGGTAGAGTCCAAGTTTTGGAATTTGGCTGTGAGTTTGTGCTGATACCTCTGGCATGGGAGTCGCCAATCTTAAAGATGGGGTAGTTGCTTTTCCAATTTGGAGAGGTGATATCTAGATCACTATTTCTATCAGATTTGGAAACATAAGTGGTTTCGTCATTATAGTTTACAGGCCCAGTAGGGTTGTACCACTCCAAAATAGCAATTCGATCATTGGCATTTACTTGGACAGTAGAAGGATACGGATGTACAGGCTTAGGTAGCTTATTTTGGTTTTTAGTTTTTGAAATTTTTCTTTTTTTTCCAGCAATACAATTTTCCGATTGAGGAGGAGGGCTGGACATGCCGTTAGGATTACCTGTTATAGTCTTAGGTGATAGTTCACAATCGCTTCGTCTGTTATATGTTTTAAATGACCCATTAGATTTGCATGTGTATAGTGGCTCAGTGTTCGCACAGGTCTTAACAGCCGTGTTGGAAGCATTTTGTAGTGCACTTAATATTGTCAATATGAGAAGAGAGGAGTTCACTTTCTCCAATACTATTCAATGATACAGTAGTACTTATAGTAAATCTTTCCGTGTCGCCTCCAACCTTTCTAGATTTGCTAGCCCCCTTGCCAAGCTTGAAGTTATGTTTCTTCTTTTAATTGTTTTGATGTTTGGTATTTGCGGTAATGTCTGCCAACATAGCAACTTGGTTTATGAACATGTGCTCAATTTTTTTCTCTAGATTCTTGATGCAGGCTTCGACAGGATCCTTAAGTGAGTTCATAAAGATAGCGAGTCTGTATGCTAAAGCTTCTAAAGTGATCTGGAATAATTTAAAACTTGTAGGATTGCACAGTTTCAAAGTCTCAACGTTTCAAAGTCTCACAGTTGGAAAAATCAGAAGAAATCAAGTTGAAAGCAATACAGAAGAGTTTAGAATGGCAAAAACACCGTATGTATTTATTTTGGTTATAATCCATTTATTTTTCAATGATGTGCTATGCAACGCATGCACAGCGAGCTGGCGGCTTGGAAATAAACGACCAAAATTGACACTTGGACATTCTAAATAGATATTAACTATTTTCGTTGAATTTGGAGCATTTCAAAGTCGCACAGTTGGAAAAACCAGAAGAAATCAAGTTGAAAACAATATAGAACAGTTTAGAATGGCAAAAACACTATATTTATTTTGGTTACAGTTCGTTTATTTTTCAATGATGTGCTGTGCAACGCATGCGCAGCAAGCTGGCGGCTCGGGAAAAAAATGACCAAAATTGACACGTAAAAAAAAGGCTTACCATTCCATTACAGATGAAATCCACCTTTACCGTGGAGAAATTCAATTTTTCCGCCGGCAGTAGGCCTAATAAGCTATCAGCATAGCATAATCGTGGCTGGTGATTTTAGCTTAACTGTTGGCTTTAAGTAATAACCGAGTGGTGCTTTTTGTCCTGACCACATCAGCTTTTTGTACGAAAATCTACGAGTCCCAAGCACATACTTTGCAACAAGAAACTTCCTCTATAAACTTCTAAACATCCTCTTAAACTTCTGTCACTTCCTCTTAAACTTCAACAACTCGTAAAAATCATAAACAGGTCCGGATCTAGGGTCCGGATCCGGGCCGGTACCGGATACCGGGTAATTCACACACAAAAACGAATAAAGTTCTTTATTTTTTTCCCCTTATAAGTTTCAGCTATGGTGTTAATTTTCGCTTTGTTTAACATTATTAAGAGTACCAGTATAGTATGCTACATGTATGTATGTATGCATGCTACAGAACTGTTTTTACAATGTTGCCCAATTCTACAAATTTTTTTTTGAAACAGTCAAACAAAGCACGCATTAGGTTAATCAATCAAAAAACTTTTTTCTAGTTGAAGGATTTCTTTTTGATTAGCCTACTGCTTCATTTCGAAAAATAATTTGCAAAACTTTGCAATATTTGCGAAACCAGTATATAGTCTATGCATTTATTTTAGATAAAATTATTGAATTTTGGTTGCATTGAAAAAAAAATCAAAATTACAACAGGTCTTTTATTTACAGCTTTTTTACGTTGGTTTCGTTCCCTTTTTTTGTTTTCGTTCCCTTTTAAATTGCTTTCGTGCCATTTTGTATTGTGCACAGTATAACAAAGTTCGAAAGAAAAATAAAAGAACGAAAGCAAAAAAAAAAGAAAAGAACGACACCAACATAAAAAAGCTGTATTTTTTTTTTATATTATGAACAAAACTGTCTCGACTCTTGCAACATGGAAGTCATCTTTGGTTTTTCATGGTATTATTTCTTGCTAGTTTTTGATGCCGTCATTAAACCGTCTTTCTTTTCGAATTTAACCCTTTGGCATCAAAACGACGATTTATCGTTACTTCAAAACCGTTTCTAAAACTCCCGACGCACCCTCGATTCAAAACCCATTTGCAAAGAAAAACCACCATTGTATACAAAGGAGGTGTAATTCCGACTGAATTAGGCACTTTGGCACGTGCATTAAGGGTTTATTTTATTTAATATCATCTTTTAATAACCTCAACTGATGTTTTTGTTGGCCGTGGTGTCAAAATTGACGTGAAATTGCTTTTGTTTGCTAAAACCTTTTTTGGTTCAAGGTGTCGTAACGCAACAAATGGCCGCCATCTTGGTCTCGTCAGAAAGCTGGGATTCCCCGGTTGGCACGTAATCACTCATCGCGACGGGGCCAGTCACAAGTGACATCATGCGAAGCGAGTCAAGGTCACAGCCATTGGAACTAGCAGGTGCGCGTCTGTTGGCAGACAGTCGGCTGGGAGTGGGAGCGTGATGGCGGCCGTAAACGGACTGCTTTCAACGATAGTGAATATAAATTAGGAAATAAAAAACTACTTCTACGGTATTAAAAACTTTAATAAAAGGATTTCGGAAGCCGTAAACAACGCAGTAATGGAAGAATAACCAGAGGACGTTATCATTTCAAGGTCTCCCATGTACTGCAAGGGAAGATGAATATTTTCGTAAGTGCATTACGTAGTCTAACTTAAACTTTTTTTAAGTTATGAACATCTAATACGATTATCTCAAGTATATTTTTTTGCAATAATTTACTCTGTAATTATTACGTCTGCAATTTTTTATAACCGTAAATCGCTTAGCTATTTTACTACGATTTATTTTACTGAGGCATGCAACATGTTTACGACGACAATCTTTTGGTTGTGTTGCAATCAGTATCCGGCTGAATATAATTTGCCGGAACCGGGTCTCGCCGGATACCGCATTATCCGGTGCTAGATCTGGATATATCCGGACTCGGTCTATCCCTATATATTATATTCTCCAAACAAGAAACTTCCGCCTACTTCTGTAAGGTTACCTTCAAATCATTTCCAACTATTTGGCATACATGCTTTTCGTAACACTCGCATACATTCAAGAAATAAATAGATTTTGTCAAACAGTCATTTCTGCTGACTAAAAGAACTGAAAGTAAAGTACATACACATTTAAAGCATTTATCACATTACTTTCTTGAATATACATTTATGATCAAGGACTTGAATACATTCAGAACGTATTAAGGAGTAATGCTGATACAGCATACTAGGTGTTTTGTAAAGGAAATAGTTAAGGTGACACAAAAGAACTTGGCTTCACATGAATGAACACCTGCACTAACACAAACTGTATTTAGCAATTGATGAATAATATTTCATGGCATAGTTCCAATAACAAAACATATAGAATATATTACACTAGATATTACACAGATTACAGAAGTAGACGGAAGGTTCTTGTTGAGAATAGTTTACCTATTTTTGGAGAATACAATATAATATATAATATATATATATATGTATTATTTGTACGAGTTGTTGAAGTTTAGGAGGAAGTGGCAGAAGTTTAAGAGAATGTTTAAAAGTTATGGAGGAAGTTTCTATAAACTTTCCGTATAAAGACAACAGGATATCAATCTTTTAATATCAACATAACCAGACGTGCACCTTAGCAGTTTCAGAGCTGTATTTTTTCACTTAGCTTGGCAACAGCCAAGAACGACAGTCTCTCACAGCTCTCCAAGAACCACCATACCCCAACACTGGTAAGTTTTTTTTTTACATTAACATGATGGGTTTAAGGAAAAAAGAATTTTGAAATAATAAATAAAACTAGGATATTTAACTCTTTATACTGCTATGAAATAATATATGTATCTTTAACAAACACCTTTTTCAATTACTTTTTTCATTCAACATAGTTTAATTACAGTTAGCTTTATAGTATACATAAAAGCTAGCTGCAGACAACCATTTTTGCCAGATGAATAATAACAATAAAACCATGATATTTAGAGGGGGAAAAAGTGTAACCTCCTCCCCAATTTTTTTTTGGATTTGCATCCCTCGGGTTTTCTGATGTGACGGGACAGCCCAATCGCCTTTTTATCCTACTGTTATCGACCTGAAAATCCTTTGCCAATTTCTCGATGTACATGGTTTGGTGCATCTCTATGTATTTACTCCAGCACCTGAACTAGACCCCCAACGATGAAGTGGTGGGGTCTAACCAATTGAAAATGTTCCTCTAACTGTTGTAACAGTTGCTGGGTTCATACCTTGTACACAGAACCAAATCATCAACATCACAAAGCAAAACTGCTTTATTCCCAATACATATACACAGTTCAACACGAGCTCAAACTTTGCAAATTCTCGTCCAATTTCAGATGCCATTGTCTTCCCAATTGGTGTAGCCTGTACAGGACCTTATGGAGTAACCAGGCTTTACCCATATTGTTCGTTGCTTTGGCACTTATATCAGTGCTTATATATCACTTATATAAGCACTTATATATCAGTGCTTTGGCACTGATATATAAACTGGGTTTTCCAAATCCCCATATAAGTACGCACATTTGACGTCCATGTATTGGTCACGCCAACCCATTATTACCACAAGTAATACAAACAACAGTCTAATGAGTACAAAGTTTATGACTGGCGCAAACACCTCATCAAAATCAACACCACGGGTTTACCTAAGTCCTTGTTCGACCAGTTGTGATCTATGACGCTTGATTTTCACATTATTATCCCGTTTGATCTTATACACCACTTAGTAACTACGACTTTAGTTTTAGGGGAAGGTGTAACCTCCTCATACACACCCCTTGATTTGAACTCATTAAGCTCTTCCTCCATGGATTTGCTCCATTCACAGCCTCTTTGTATGTTGAAGGCTCTACAACACAACAGTGCACCACAATATCTGTTTCCTCATCCCAACTTTCTAACACATTAGAAATGGGGGCTCGCTGTTGGTTTAAAATCAAAAACTGGTTTGATATTAATGTTTTCTGTTGCACAATATTTTCTGATCTCATTATGCTTCTGAACCTTCTGCCAGTCAGATTGTAGTAATACACATCAGCTTTCTGACTGTAGCTCCCGTTGAGTGAACAGTCTGTGACCGCACTCATTTACTAAAGTCTACATCAGTCATCACACATTGTTGACTACCCCAGCTTCTTGTATATTCTGATCAGAATGACCCATAGATGTGCTTTCTGGTTCTGTTTTAACTTCTGGAGTTTTAACTACAGGAGTTCCCTCAATGTCTTCATCACTGGGATTATCCTACCCAATACTAACCTCTGGAGTCGTAGGGATTCTAGAGTTGTTTTTGAATTTCTCTTCCGCATCCCATGAACAAGACTCATCGATTTTGACATGTTTTGATTCAGCCACAGTGTCTGTATGTGGATTCCAGATGTGGTATCCACGCTTCCCCATGGCATACCCAACCAAAACTCCTGTCCATGCCTTCCCATCAAATTTGCTTTTCCCTTTACTAGATATATTGACATAACACTTAGAACGAGGTTTTGCAATGTTTCGTAGAGATAAACCACGTTATAACACACAGTATGGTATAATTTTCATGATTTTTACATGTGGGAATCTGTTACATAGGTAGTTTATGGTTACAGCAGTTTCTACCCCGAGATGAAGTGGTAAGTTTACCTCAATGAAGATAGGCCTGATGTCTTCCACAAGAGTTCGGTTAAAACACCCGGCTAACCCATTCATCTTAGCATAGTAAAGGTTCATTGTCTCGTGGGCAATCCCCAGACTAATAAGATAATTTTAGAAATGTGACGAGCAGAACTCCATACCCTATCTGATCTGACTGCAATTATTTTAACACCTAGTTCTTTTTCAAATTTAACTTGATATGCTTTAAAGGCAGAAAATGCATCACTTTTGCATTTAAGGGGGAATACCCATGAGTAACGAGAACAATCATCTGTTATTGTGTACAAATAACGTGCTCTCCAATGTCATTCTACTTGGTCTCCATCGGTCCATGTGAAGCAACTGTTACGGCTTCGTACTCTTAACAGGGTCAGTACCAACTAGTCCGGGTTGATTTGGACTTACACTCTGGGTACGTGCGATGGTTTTTAACACATTTGCATTAGGCCTATTATTTTCGCTAACACCCTGAGTGTGAGTGGTTGTTGACATATTTTCCTTCGCATATCATTGGCAGTTGCACGCAGAATAAGAGTGGTTGACACATTTACATTAGGCCTATCCCCAAAATCTTTGTCGACTATATTTCGTACCCTATATAGTCACCTATAAGCTTCACCTACAAGTAAACATAATTAGGGTTATCCCTGTACACTAACATTTTCCCTTACTACATAGTAACCTGCAGAGTCAATTCTAGATATACTAATTAATTGTTTTGATAAAGTTGCTATGTAGAGAGCATCCTTTAACATTATCTCTTTCAGATTCCCTTCCTCTCTTACCTGGAAGGTTACGTCCCCTGTGCTTTGTATGATTGATGTTCCTTCATCCATTGACAAATGCATATTACTTACGGGTTGCAAACCTTTGAAGAGGGCTCTTTGGTTGCATATGTGATCAGTCATCGCTAAATCAAGGAACCATTGGTGTTTTTTCGCAATTTGTGACATATCACTGGCATCAATGTTCAACACATGAACGGATGCTTCCTGTTGAAATTTGCTGTCGTCATCTATTGTTAACACATAGACACCTCCTCTTTCCACTACATGGCCTCCACGTTTCCCTCCCCAACGATTTCTCTGTGGGCCGTCTCGACCTCTGGACACTTCGGTGGTTGCCTCACTTTGTTGACCTGCCGTATGAGAGCAATGTCATTGAAAATGGCCGACGTGGCCACAATTAAAGCAGGATAATGTAGTAGCCGACCTCGACGAATTCACTACATGTAGATGACGGGCAGAAACTTTCCGTCAGTTGTGCCCCGGTGAGTAGTGAACTGTTTCTGATATGCAGTGACTGCTTTCACAGCAGTAATGTCACTAGTCCTCACATTAGAATCCTTAATCTTCTGTCAGTTGTGCTCACTTAGTAATTGTTCCCTAACTAATTTGGGGGTGAAATTGCTGTCGTCCCAATGATAAATGGTTTGAACAGTGTGTTCATATTCCTTAGGAAGAAAATCCAAGGACTGGTACACAATTTCATTGCCCGTGATGTCCACTTTAATATTTTTAAGATCTTGGGCTTTCTGTCCACTCTTGCCAGGAAAACTGCCATCTCCTCATCCCCATGAGTTTCAATGATAAGAATTCTCGACGTAGTTTGGCTTGCCTTGCATGTTAAGTAGGTTGAAAAACCCCTGGTAGTTCTAGCCATGCTGCACTCGTATCTGCTGTGGTTGCTACTACGTCCTTGAGAGCTGGGCACAGATATGCATATAGACAGGCATATTAGAGCCAAAGCCTGTTCCCCGCAAACTTTTCGAGTTTGGATTTTCCTGGCCTTTGCAGTAGCACTTAACACTGGTTCTGTTCCGTCAACAAAACCCCACAAGCCCTTAGACATAAGGAAGAACTTGGCATCCGTAGTCCATGTCTCGTAGTTATTTGACGTTAATTTTTCGATTGAGAGAAATCCCGTTGAGTTTGCCTCTAACGTCATGACTTTCTTGTAGGCTACACAGTTTGTTATTTCTTGAGAAAAAAAATTCCCCAACAGCCAAATAATCAACTAGGGCTTGCACTTGTCCAAAAACATTTAAATTCCGTGTTGCTGGAAAACTTGAGCCGAAATACACTCTGTCTATTCGGTGTATACACTTTTCCGAACGCTCCCCCGTTATAGCAAACTGTAGCATAGCGTCACACACTATAAAGAGGCCCTATGGTTTAAGGCAAAAAAACATGCACACTATTAATTCACATTTCCATGAAAACGTGTTGGGGATATCCTACGATATATTATAAATAGTTATTTGCACGGATAAAGGCCGGATGGAAAGCCAAAAGTACCTGCATTGTTCTGCTCACTGAAATCGCGTAGCCTAACGCTGCCTGACAGGTCGCTATCAAAAACCATGCAAATGCTACCACTTGTTGTACAAAGGAGACTTTGCTGTCAGGCTTATCATTAAACAGAGTACCAGACTTTGTCTTCAATCACCATTTATTCTTGGTCAATATTAAAACATGAAGAAAGAAAAAATACATTTCAGTGCTTTTGAAGGACGAACGCTACCTACATCCACCGTGTTGGAAAACAAGAACCAGAAGAGCAGAGTCATATACAACTTCCAAGAAAAACCCGGCAAACTTGAAAACCCAAAACCACAAGCCAGGCTTCCACTGCGTTTATGACGGCAAAATCGAAAATAAAATTACATGGCCAACAAATTAAAGAAGGTAGCCTAATTTTCTACCAGAATAGGCATATTTCTTAACCAAATGTAAATATAACCCTAAACATATAGAGATAATGTCAACAGTACCGCCCCAGTCAAACTTTCTGCCAGACAGTGTCCAGACTATACATACGTCTTGGTTACAAGTGTCTCTAGCAAGAAATTTACTTTCTGGTAATGCATGCATACTGTTTGTTGGAGGCCTGGTACTGCTGGCATACATTTAGTAACAACTTTGCTCACTAGATGGCATTGTAAGACGTGCAAATCACAATATTTGTTGCTGCATCTGCACACAAAATTGCACGCGCCATTGGTCGTGTTTTGATCGTGTTATTGCTGCCATGATCAACATTTGTAGCAGTTTTAGTCAGTCAGACAATCTGTGATATTGTAGAACTGTGGAAGAATGGATTTAGATTCATCAGACGATTTTTATGAACCAGGTGTGGATGAGAATTCGTTTGATTCGTCGTGCAAAAGTGACTCAAATACAAAGTCATCATCTCCCCACTTTACCCTCCCCCCCCCTCTAGTTTGTATATATTAACTTAGGTAAAATTTAATTAAAATAAAAATAACATTTTTTTATTTTTTTATTTTTTTCGAATACAAGGCTTGTCGATCATTTGGCTGTCGGTCACATGTCCTGTCGATCATTTGGACGTCGATCACATGTCCTGTTGACCACTTGTTCTGTCGATCATATCGACATCAGCTGGGTGTCGATCACTTATCCATGAATCGACTGGGTTGGCCACTAAGCATCGTTCCGCATTTCTGTATTTATGTAACCTGAACAATGTAGCCTGTTTGTGGTAGTAACGTAAGTAAATTAATACAGTTGATATTTGCCTATTTCTTTCCATGGATTAAACCTTAACAAGTGGTAGCAAAACGATGGAGGCAGAAATTAACGCAGGGCTTAAAAATGTAATATTTTTTCGAATGCTAACTTAAAATTTGCATTTTCCGAACCCTCAAACCCAATCTTATGCTGTTCTTGTATACAGTCCATCACACGATTCAAGATCATCTCAGCAACATCAGAAACAGGATAGAAACGTTACAGCAAAGAAGGTAATTTCCAAAAGGAATATACGGCCAACATTAATGCAAGTATTGGTGAACTCTTAACAAAGTTAGTAGGGGTTCATGCCAAACCATTAGAATGGTGTTTAAAAGCAGCTTTCAAAAGCTGAACAAACTAAATAATTCCGCAGGAAAAATATTAATGGAATTATTACAGCACAGCGAAGCGTATTATGCAAAGTAACCCCTAACAGTACTTACTCTTTCTAGTCAACCAGCAGGGAATGTCGGAGTCAGCAAAATGAACGAATTTGCAAATGATAACACCATTAGATAGCAGGAATTTTTCAACTTAGTCAACAAAAGTGGAAGGTCTCCTAAAAACCTAAGGCATGTGATCATTAGTAATGAGTGGTAAAGATAATCCCAGAGACGAAACAGAGCTGGCAAAATATGAGTTAGCTAATGAATGTGCGGCAGGAATAATGACATTAACTGTCGACCTAAATAAAAATAGGATCCCAAAAGACTTGACAGGTGCTTATAAAATGTGTGGAACACCTAGAGAAACAGATACGAACCATCAAATATATTAACGTATTTGGAATTAAGAAGAAAATTGCACGATTTTCGTAAAAGTCCAGAAATGTCTGTAGGAGAATACCTTAGTAAAATTGGCTCACTATTTCAGTCAAAATAAGATACAGGTAAAAAGATTGAAGACGAGGAAAAAGCATGTTATATTATCCTAGGACTGGCCAGCAAGTATGATAACTTGATAACTGGCCACTTAGCTCCATTAAGAAAAGAAGACGAGCTAAGAAGTGAAGATTTAGACCACTTACTTGTAATTCAGGAATCCAAAGGATTTGCATTCTCTAACACACAAACCTTTCCAGAGCCGTCTGTCTATGCCAGCCAACCTCCAAGTCAAGCATCACATTCCAGAGGACAAGGACAGGTCTGCTATCGTTGTGGCCATAAATTCATAAGTTGTGGCACTCACCCAGCATCACAGGAACCAAGTAGACCAAGAGGTAACACCCGAGGACGAGGTGGATGGTGCTCTCGGGGCCGAAATCGATGTGGAAATTCGTCTGATAACAGTAAGGCAAACATTGCTTGTTTTACAAATGTGAAGTTCGCAAACTTAAAAGCATGTGCAAATCAAGTAGGATGGGATTTAAAAAAAACGCCCTAGTAATAGATAGTGGATCCGCACGTCACTGCATTGGCAACAATTTCTGGTTTGACACTATGTATGAAATCGCACCCGAAAAAGTTAAAAGTGTGACCAAAGCTAACCTAACCATGACCAAAAAAAGAAGGTGTGGTCACAATAAATGCAAAAAAATGTTCTCTCTCAATGCAAAAAGCATTAGTCCTAACAGATTTTGAATTAAATCTTTTTTCTGTAGGCAAGCCATAAAAGCAGGGCTGCGGATCATTTTCGATTATGATCAGTGTCAAACAATTAAAAAATGGTTTATTCGTAATTCGAACACCAATCTGTCTAAATGTGAATAATGCCCAACTAGTATCCAAAAATATTTTTGTGCAAAATGACAGGAGGCTGAGAAATGAAACTAAACAAAATAACAGTGAAAGTAAAGTCGTAAATTCACAAACTATAGCAAAAATAGCCTAACAAACTCAGCACGAAAATAATGACGTTTTCCAGAAGAAAAAGCTGATTTCTGAGACTGTTACAAGTAAAAATGCACCAAAAATGCTAAAAGCGTTCAATGAAACTCCAGTCGTAGAAAATAGTGTTCAGCTACGCATAAATGAAAATAAAATTTTAACAAGCGGCCCAGACACACGTTAAAGCAGTTACAGCGCAATTGCAAAAAGTGAAGCATCGAGTAAGGTGCCCATTTTTTAAAATCTCAAAATAATGCTGATAAAAGGGGAAAATTGCAATGTGTTAAATTAAACAACTAACCTTTGGCACAGGCGATTCATGCATGTATCGGCATCAACTTTAAAAAAGATGGCAAAAAGCAAAGCACTCAGAGGTTTCCTGAAGCAATCGGTCCTAAAGCCTAAAACAAATGCCTGTTCAGATTGTATCCAGGGAAACATTAAAACAAAGCCTTTCAAGACTATTGTTACCGATCACGTACCAGACTTACTAGGCATAAATGGACATAAATTGCTGGAAATAATATTAAGGAAAATTGGAAACTAGGTAGGTGTGTTATACAGCGACCTTGTAGGGCTGCTCCCCGTACCAACAATGGCGAGCAGTCGATACTTTGCAACATTTATTGACAGTAAAGTCGCTTTGTACAGGTGGCATTTTTAAAGACAAAAGATCAATTGTTTGATATATCTAAGGAATATAAGCTAAAGGCGGAGGCTGCCACCAGGTGTTGAATTAGGTACTGCAATCAGATAATGGCGGCGAGTACAACAACGCCCCCATGCGAGAATTCCTGATACAATACGGTATTAAACACCAGATGTCGCCACCGTGGGCACCATCTAGCAATGGATTACCGGAGACACAAAATCTCACAATAATGTCACTAGTTAGAGCAATCTTACTCGGGCCAAGTTACCAACAAAATTTTGGGACGAGTTGGTCAACACGGCTGTTTATATACGTAACCAGTGCACGAACGTGAAAAATACAAGAGCAACACTACGTCAAATATGGGAAAGGATTAAAATAAGGCCAACAGTAACATATTTTAAAGCCATAGGATGCTTATGTTTTGCGCTAACCTACATTAAAAAGAAGTAAATTAGGAGCAAGAGGCTTACCCTGTATTATACTCGGTTACGACCAACAATCTAAATCATACAGATTATATGACATTGAAAATGCTAAGGTGATAGCAGAAACGTACGCTTTAAAGAGGATATTCTTGGTTCATCGTATCTTAGCTAACCAGGAAATCTTGTAGTATTGAACTGGACGAGTTAATCAATAATTTATCCATCCTGCAATCTGTAAACAGGAGACATAAGAGAATTTCACGATGACACAGTATGTTTGCATCCCATACCAACAAGGTCATTGGGCCCAGAAACCCCCAGAAACAGTCATCAAATGCATTAAGAGGGACTCCAGTGAATCAAGGATATCCATCCCAAACATTACATTCACCAAGAGGGACTCCCGGGATCCAAGGTCAATCACCACGCATACCAGCAGCTGAACCAAGGATTCTTATACCTCAAGACAACACTACTAGGCAACAAGTACCATGGGTCACGCCTCTAAAAGGACATCAAACCCAAGACAATCCTACCCAGCGAATGATAAGAGCTAGAGCCTTGAAGGAAGGTATAACCATCCCAGAACTTTCGTTTGATACTTTGTCGGAGGGGGACCGAAGAGCCTTTGAATATCTATACTTTCGAAGCCTAAACAAAAGATCATCTTGTAGATGTGAAGAAGGACTACATACTAGCCTTGTATGCCACACCTGAAGAGCCAAGCATCGTTTCTGAAGCTTTATCAGGCCCAGATGCAGACTTATGGAAAGTGGCCATGACCAAAGAATACGGCTCACTAATAGCAAAAGGCACATGGGAACTAGTTGATCTACCACCCGGAGCACGTACCATTGGAAACAAGTGGGTGCTAAAAATAAAGAAAACTGTAACCGGGGAGGTAAAAAGATACAAAGCCAGACTTGTAGTCAAAGGGTACGCACAGAAATACGGACAAAGCTATTCCGAGACGTACACATTGGTTGCCGGATTAGCAATCATACGCCTGCTAATAGTTGTAGCTGTCGAGAAAGATTATGACATAGACCAGTACGACATTACAACAGCATATTTAAATGGTGACCTAGGCAACAAAGAACTTGTATACGTGGATCAGCCTGAAGGTTTTGTCAAAGATGGCCAAGAAGACAAAAATGTACTGAGTGACTCGCAGTCTTTGCGGCTTAAAGCAAAGTGGTCGAAGATGGTACAGACGTTTTGCCCAAGAGGCGCAGACGCAAGGAATGAAGAGCTATAGGACTGACTCATGTGTTTTCTACATCCATGAGGGGAAGTGTCTGCTCGCACTCATCGTCTATGTCGACGACATCGCAGCGCAGCCATCTCCTCAAGTCCCAAGATGCATCAACTAGCAAAGGCGATCCTAAGATTGAGTTTCAAGGTTCAATCACTTGGACCAATCAGCTACATGCTAGGCATAAATTTCACCAGACACAGGATGGCTCTATGGCCTTTAACCAGACACGCTAACAAGAGAAGAAGTAGACTGTCTTGATAAAATGCCACTGCGGGAATTAGTAAGATCGTTATTCTATATCACTGACGGGAAAAGACCAGACATAGCTTCTGCCGTCTAGCTCAGCATATCTCAGCACCAACTACTGAGGACTGGCAAGCAGGAAAAGGGATCCTGAGGTACCTTCAAAGGGCTAAGGACAAAAGCCTGGTACTGCAACCCGACCACATGGAATTGCAGATCTTCACCGACGCCAGCCACGCCTCGGATCTGAAGACACGATGCTCCACAACGGGAATAGTAGCCACGTATGGTGGATCACCGTTTGTGTAGAGATCAAACCTGCAGAGAACTGTTTCACTCTCTACAATGGAAAGCGAATACAAGGTCATCTCCCAGGGTGTGCAAGAATGCCTATGGACCCGGGAACTGTTACTAGAAATCTGCTTAATCACGATAAGCCAGAAGTCGCAGATATCACTTCTCACTAACTCTTAGAGCGCACGAGCGCATGCCGTGAGCTACATCGAGAAGAGCCGGACAAAACACATAGACATTATTTACCATCACGTCCATGAAAGAATCGAAGACAGAAGTGTAGACATCCGTTACGTCCCGACAAAGTGCAAAGTAGCGGATATACTTACCAAACCACAATCTGGCCAAAGACACGAATACCTTACCGATCTACTGAGTGTCTTTCACGGCGGATAATGCCCTTGCATTGGAAAGACTTTGTTAGTGTGTGCGCGTTTCTTAAAATAAACTGGACTGAAGTGCACAAACTATAACCTGACCCAAAGGCAGACAACCTTGTCAGAAAGAGCCCCGTGTGAACATTGTATAAAAACCAGGTCCACCTTGTGAGCAACTGGAGTGTAACCTGGGCAACAAAAATATCAGGGAGCCCAATGAAGAAGGCTTCCCACCTCACTCTTGTTGACTGGGTCAGCCATTAAGCATCGTTTCGCCTTTATGTATTTATGTAACCTGAAAAATGTAGCCTTTTTGCAGTAGGCTTTTAAAGCAAGGCCCCAAAACGTTAAGCCAATCGAGCGAAAAACAATTAAAATTTGAGTAAACCAACAGTTAAAAGTTAAACCAGCTAAACCAGTAAATAATGCTCACAAAGCACAATCAAAAAGTCAAAAGTCAAGTAATTGGTGGAGCGTAGCGTAGCCTATAACAGACATCGAATTGCAAAATGATGGTTGGTTGGTTGGTCCGTTGGTTGGTTGGTTGGCTGGTAGTACTTTTGTAGTCTGGGTGGAGCCCAAACCAAAGTGCAGATTGCTATAAAATTTGCCACATTGTTAGATAGCCCCAAAAGTATTGCTGATCTCGAATTTGTCGTAAATTGATCAATTATAATCCACGAAATTAAAATATTTCGAATTTATCGATCTAACACTCGCTATTGTAAACTTGGAATCTTGAATAGTTAAGGAATTCCGATGAAGCATACACTGTGCTGCTGATAATTAAGTAAATTTAAAAAAGAGCGCCAAAATAAATCATTGTAGCTTCCTTACAGCTGACAATGTTTTTTGACAGAGCTCAACGAAATAATAACATTTGATTAGCATCATCTCCTGACAAAGTCTAGGTCTCGAAAGGGCACAGGGGCGGATTTAACGGGGGGGGGGGGGGAGGGAGCAGGGATGGCGAGGGCCCCCTCCCCCGGGCCTTCAATATGAAAGAGCTTTAACCACTAGGGGAAGGATTCGTTAATGACTCACATTCGTTTCATGCGAAAAATAATGCTTGCAGGAATTCAGCCAACATGGCAACCAAAGTGGCGTTGACAATTAATGGAATCTCAAATGTGAAAATCAAATTGCAGCTGCAGGAGGAAACCACTCATATAAAACAACGATATACAGCAGCCTACATGATATCACAACACGGAACAATAATTTGGCTTAGCATAATAATTTTTAAGATTCCTGGATTATTATGGAAACTGCATTCTCCATCCCGTGTTTCAAGAATGAATAAGCCTAATCTCGAAAGCAATACGTCTAATTCCTTTACTGTTGTCGCTTACGAAACTAAAACTGGAGATAACAATTATGCTTCAGAATTATTTAAATGCTATCTTCACACCCAAGCTAACAGGCTGTCTGACCTACAATTGTGATAAAATAAAAAAAAAAAAAATAGCGTTCACCGTTGCAGAACTTACCAGAGGTGTGCACTTCAACATTGTCGTAGGAGGTGACGTAGGCAGCCGTGGATATTTTGACTCTTTTGATTATTGTGAAGTACTATCGTTACTGATGATTGTTTAGCTTGCAGTTAAATGCTTTAGGGCGCGTTTATGCAACGATACACCTTTGCATTATCGCAGCTAGAAGGTCTAAATCATCTAAAATTCCAACATGGCGGCAGTTTTAGCTCTCCCAGCTCGCAATGAAAACAACCAATAATGTGAGTTCAAAAGCGACTGGTACAAATGTTTCGTCTGGAGGACTTCTTTATCTTATTGCCACGGATTATTAGATTGTAAGTATTAACTTAAACGATATTGGATTTAGCTAATCCAGGTAGCATTGTTACCATGGCAACGACAACTTTGCAATCGTGATTAAATTCTAGTTGTGAGAATGCAAAGGCGAGTCGTTATGTAAACGCGCCCTTATTGTTAATAATTTAAATCTAAGAAAGATACTCTTCAATAAATGTAAACAATGTAACCATTATTGACGGTGGCACGTTCTGTACAAGCTTAACCACGGCGGCTAACGTGGTATTTACTACGGCGGCGATGGCGTAAAGGGGATGCCATATCGAAACGGTAACTAAATGCGGGTGCAAACGAAAACATCTTAAACATTTATATGAAACGTAGCCTACCTAAATTGAAAAAAAAAGCTATAATGTAAAAAAAACACACCAGCAAAGAACTTCAGCTCAAATGTAGGCAAAATAATATTGCCCCCAGCTTTTTAAGGACCATTAGCAAGTATCGCAAAGCCATTATAATGAGAGTAAATACAAATTTAAAATAAATTTCTCTCCGCTCCGCCTACAATAGGCCCAAAGCCTGTTTCCTAGTTAATCAATAAACCAGTCACTTAAATTAAATTCAGATATTCCGAATCAATTTTAAAACAATTCTTTGGAGAGACAAAGAATATCTTGTGTTTCTTCATGGGCGACAGTACCATGCTGTTCCATCATCTCCTGACAAAGTCTAGGTCTCGAAAGGGCACAGGGGCGGTTTTAACGGGGGCGGGGGGGGGGGAGCAGGGATGGCGAGGGCCCCCTCCCCCCGGGCCTTCAATATAAAAGAGCTTTCATAGGCATTCATCGCGCAAGGGGCCTTCATTCCCCAAGCATCAGTAGTGAAATATGGAACTAATATGTTGGGTTTCAGCTAGCTAAAAAAAAAAAGTCCTCAGAAAATCGGGAATGCAGGGGGCCTTGTGGGGCTTGCCCCCCCCCCCCCCCGGCTATTTCCTTAAAACCGCCATTTGAAAGGGCACACAAAAGGGCAAAGTGTATTCACGCAGCACATGAATTGAATCTTCAGCACCTTCTCCACACTTATCTTCGCCATCTTCCACCTTTCCAAATCTATGCAAATAGGCTCGCAAGTTTGGTTGGTTATGACTTGAGTTACTTTGGAGGGGCAGATCCTAGATGCAGAGGTGACAATTGGCAGGAAGGAATGGGTAAGTCTGCCCTTGTCCGAAGAAGTGTCCGAATAGGTTTGCCCGCTGGAGTGGGTATCAGTTTTCAAAATCAACTTAGAGCTGGAGATGGGTAGCAGTAGGTTCTCAGATGTAACACTGCTGGTTCTTCTTGTGGTTTCTTTTGCTGCTATATCCGCAAGTTCATTCGCATAAACTCCAGTGTGGGCCCAGACTCAGGCAATTCTGCAAGATGTTGCAGTGCTCAGGTTGTCCCAAAGGTATTTTGCTAATGGAATATTCACCGTTGTAGGTCAAGTGTGAGAACAGCAGTAAATACAGAGTACAAGTCAGAATATATATCTACTTGTTCATGATATCCAGGAAAGTCCAAGCACTACCGATTCATCATGATAATCGCCCGAACCTCAGCTTGAAACACTGAATTGTTAGATGCAAGTCTGCGGTCTTCTCTGTGAATTTCACAACCAATGAAAAGAACAAAAAAAGCACATCCAGTAGAATTGTCCATTTTGGATCCATATGTAAAGATGCAAACTTCAGCCGTATCATTCTCATCATACGTACCAAACACCTCAGGGCTGCAGCAAGTAGGGTGTGGAAAAAGTGTTGGGGAAA
>JAHWFP010116792.1:26458-37288 GCA_023313725.1 Lithobius niger | reverse complement strand
CTTGCTAGCCATGTTTAAACTTTCGATAGAACTATTTAAATTCTCAGGATCTAAGTTTAAATCCTCTGCATTAACAGAATTAACGTTTAAATCTTCAACTTCAGATTCGAAAAAATTTGTAATTTCAATGTTAACATTAGCGCTAGCGCTCGCTTCATTTACATCTAAATTTTCGCTGCTAGCAGCCACTTCAGGTGTCAATCCGTTATCACCTGTTTTAGGCATAAGCCACTACAATAATTAAAAAATGCTTAAGCATACACAATTTTAAGGCATAAGCCTACACTGCTTTT
Organism: Lithobius niger; assembly: GCA_023313725.1. Lineage (NCBI taxonomy): Eukaryota > Metazoa > Arthropoda > Chilopoda > Lithobiomorpha > Lithobiidae > Lithobius > Lithobius niger. The sequence goes on along the minus strand of JAHWFP010116792.1, from coordinate 36,995 downwards.
AAAGCTTAAAGGCATAAGCCTACACTAAATTAATTCACTAGTTTAAACACCTAGATGAAACACAATTTCCTGAATAGTTTCCACATAACTATCGGAAGCAACTCGAGACTAATGGTTTCTCCTAGCATCTAGGCAAGAATACTCAGTTAGCCTACCTATCTTAAACTTAGTCTGCATTAAATAATTTAAATAACTAGGCTTTAGTTTGCATTAGCTCCTCCGAACTATTTACAAAACAACACGCTAGGCCTAAACAACGGCACTAACTGGTCCTCACTCGTTTTCTGTTGAAAGAAAAATGACTACGGTGGAAAAACTACACCGGCACAAACCAGCCCGAGTAAAGGCACGACAATAATGAATTCTCGAGGGGTAATTTAGTTGCATTTTTAACATGCACTTCTGATTATAGTGCTATCAGTGTGACACGCTTACACGTCGCACAGGACACAACCTTGGTAAAATTACCCTTTAAGAATTCACTTCTCGCTCGGCAAATTATGTTTACCTACTTACCATTGCATGTAATACGTATAGAAATATAGCTGATATCATAATTAACAACCCTGTTTTTGTTTCATTCAATTTCGTCCAGTAGTTTTCGAGATATTAACATTATCGTTCAGAGTAGAAGCCCAACGAGTCATATACTATATTAATCTTGCAACCTCTTCCGTATAACGAAAGCATTTTTTTTGGACATGATAAATACATGCACGAGTTCTACCTATCAGGGATAGTAATTTTGTCATAAAAAAGAACCCACGACGTTTTGAATTCTGTAGGTGAACCTGTGAAAGGATCATTAAGAAAAATTGGACCATTAAACCATGCAAAACAAGAGGCCGATGTTAGCACCCTTGCTAATGGGAAGTCAACTGTCCTGACAACCTGTCAATTTTGAACTCATTCATGGATGCCAGAGATACTCACTGGGTTCTACTATGATGTTTATCGTTGGGCATTCTTTGGACTATGGACTGGGCAGCAATAATATTGTGACAATGAAGTGGGAGGGAAAAGCTGCTCGATCTGGTGCACCTTGCGTGGATCAGCCAACAACCAGTCAGAGGTTAGGATCATGGTCAGCGCGACGCTGTTTCAATCACGGCTAGTGGACCATGGGAATAGTATCTCTCTGGTTACCAAGCACGGCCGAGGAAAGAAGGGTTCCCAAGTCTGTAGGTGCATCAGCAGCAGGAGGACACTCCCAAATGTCTGGCAAGTATGCTTGCGTCAAAGAATATGTGCATGTTGGGCATGTTTAGCACTCATTAAGCCAGTCGGTAATTTTCTGCGGAAAGGTCAGTTTACTTGGTGGTGAGCAGTGGGTCCTCGTCTTCAGGATTAATCAGGTATACTGTTCTAAGCTAGTCGAGCTGTTGAACCAGTGGCAAAGACTTAGAGGAGAGCAGTGGGTGTTTGCCTTCGGACTTTTGTGTGTATGCTGGTTTGATATACTAGGTCAGTGGTATGACTGCTCCTTAATACCAACTTTTGCCTATGCAATAACTGGCCGAGTGAGTCATTGCCGATCCAGAATACGGACCGAGCATCTAATGACATAACTGGTGGTGAGCACTGGAGCAGTATGGAAATGGAAATGCGATTTGGTCAAAGGTCCACCCCAATGACCTTTGGCCTTTAGACCGGAAAATCACGTGACCGGAAGTTTTCCAAGATGGCGACGTCCATGTAAACCAGAAGTGCGGCCATTTTCCAAGAAGGCAACCTTTTTCATCAATCTGGAGGAGGGTGGTAAAGTGCTTTTTGCTACCTTTTTGTGACTTTTTGATACTTCTCAGCAGTGTTCGTGCAAACGGAAGTCCAAAATGGTGGCACCCATGTAAACTGGAAGTTCAAGATGGTGGCACCCTTGTAAACCAGAAGTGCGGCCATTTTCCAAGATGGCGGCCACTGTGTAAACCGGAAGTGTGGATATTTTACAAGATAGTGGGCCCCATATGTGTGCCGACATTTTTCCAAGATGGCTGACCACTTTTAACTCAAGTAAACCTCCCAATCAAGTAAACCACTCAAGTAAACCTCCCACTCAAGTAGTAGTAATAAAGTAAACCTCCCAATCAAGTAAACCTCCCACTAAAGTAAACCTCTCGACCCTTGACCTTCACAAGTAACACTCTCAATCAAGTAAACCTCCAACTAAAGTAAACCTCCCATTCAAGTAAACCTCCCGACCCTTGACCTTCACAAGTATTCGTCTGCAGCTTTTTTCTATAAGCAGCTGCCCTTTTGCCAAACGCACTTCACGTTGCAACTCTCTTTCTTCTGATTGCACTTTTCTTTTACTCGCTGTCTTTTTTGCCAAGTGCTCTTTCCGTTGTGCTTCAGTTTCGTTGGCACTTGCTTTTCGTTTGATGGTTGCATCTTTTTCTAATCTAAGCTTCTTCAGTTCTGGGTGTATTGAGATTCGACTTTCTTTTTGCACCCGTCTCTTTCTAGCTATGCTCTCCTCCACTCTTTTCTGACGATTCAGGAGTCTTCTTGTGCAGCTTTCGCTTTTTCTTCTAATCGTTTCACCTCACCAAATCGCTCGGCAGCTAGCTCTTCACGGGTAAGTAAGGTTAACACTGTCTTCGTGCTCCTCGTCACTAATAACATTCACCTCAGAGTCGAAGTCATCAACATCCCAGTATTTTGCTCCCGTGTGGTGATGTCCAATGGCTAGAGTGTTTTTATCATCGTCTAGCACGAAACGTTTGTCGTCGTAGGGTGAGAGTAGGGACTTGGTAATTTTCACCCAAGTTCCCTTCTGAGGTGGTGATTTTGACATCAACGCGGACTTGTTGTCGTCGAAATACAACTGGTTTGTTACGAATTCAGACTGAATACCCTTTGCTTTCAACACATTCGGGGTTTCACGCCCCGGAACTCTGATAGCGTACATCTTGGAGCGTAGACCTGCAAACTTCAAGATGGGGACTCCACCCATCTCGTTTGTTGGTTGTGGAGAAAAGCTTATGATCCGTAGGGTAATTACTCGTATCAAATCGCTCACGGTCCTGCAGCATATCTTCGTACATATCCTGGGTTTCGATATGATAGCAGAGGCTGTCTGTGTCTGTAAAAAGGAATTTGGCTCGTTCACCATACTTTGGCTGAATGAAATTGTAGTGGAATTGAAAAATGGCTAATTTAGATAGCTCCAAGATAGAAAATCCCGAAAATGTTGAAAGATCACACATTACGCTGCGTGTACGCCGGTTAATTTGTACCAGATTTCTGTGCAGGATGTTGAAAGAATCAGCATTGGGCTAAGACGTGTACTTCAGGGCAGATTTGATGTTTTTGCAAAGCTTAACATTGATTCGGTCCTGTTTATTTTCCATGGTCTTGCCGAACACCGAATTATTTAATAATTTGAAGTAGTTCTTCTCGAATGGTTGGGTCGACTTCTGTGTCTTGCTGGTATTGAAATCGATGTATTCTTTCATCCAGAGCTTCTGGTTGAAACTCAGGATTCTTCGTATGTGCCAGAGAATTGACCCGTGACGTCGGTAAAACTTCAAATAACGGTAATGCACAACGAACTTCTTCTTGTGTAACAGATTCGGTACCAGTTTGGTATGGGGTTTAATCTTGTGGCCAACATGGTTTGCTAGATTTATAGAATAAGAGGACACTAGCTCTTCCCTGATCTCCACCTTCTCTGGCGCTAGGGGATAGTCATTGTGACAGTCGTGCAACTCTCGAGGATAATCGAGGTCTACTTCTAGAATGTAATCAACGTCCGAATAGTCTGGTATGTCGAAAGTTCGAATCTCTTCCTTGGTTAGATACCGGAACCCATAGTAGGGGAGAGGATCGCTCATGGCCAAACCGTACAAGTAGTTCATATCAAGGTCAATGATGTAGCTCGTAGGTTGACTAGGATCAAATTGGTTGTCGGGTAAGTATTTGTTGTTGGCTTTCGCATACCTCTGAGCTATGAATGAAACACTGTTTCGAATGCCGCATGTGATCAGGTTGTGTTTGCCAGCTTGAGTGAATAACTCTAATTTGTACTTGTGCATGGACTTGTGCATTCTCAGGAGGGCGGACCAACTGAATCCTGGTGTTGAAATATAATAACAAGGGTCCACTTTATTGTTTTCAATGCATAGTTTCCAGAAATCTTCAAACACGTCGACTAGCAGAAAAACATCAGTCATTTGATTAATTTCATGGTAAGAACCAAACTTTTTGACTCTCATTTTCCACCAGAGATTTAAAGCTAGTACGTATTCTTCTCCAGCCAATTCTTCGTCCTTCAACTGCGAGAAAAAAGAGCGTCTTGTAGGTAAAGTTTCGCTGTCAAAAACGGTCATGTCTGTCACGTGCTCATAGGGGTAAACTCCCTTCCACGTCAGAAGATTCAGAGCATTTTCTGTAGTTGTGTTGTCGTCAAACCACTTCGACTTTAATTCCGACTCCAAGGCAGCTTTGAGAATAGGGAATTTACCATTTTACGGTTTCCAACCAAAGTGTCCAGCAAGGCTTATAAGAAATTAACGCTGTCTATGAAACAGAGACTTACTCCAATTTTCTTGGTCATAATTGTCATGCTCTGAAATCGTTCAGTATTCAGACCGTTGACGTCTATTTTTCCAGGGCATTTGTGCACTGCTTGTACCAATAAATGCATGTCGTAACCCTCCAGACCGTGGAATATGACCGGGATGGTTCTTTGTTCTCTAGCACTCAAGTTACATTTTGAGTGAGTGGCTCCCCTGTATTTTCCACTGATGTGGCAATGGTCTTTGACTTTATGCTCACGCTTTGGCAGAAATTTGTGGAAGGGTTTGAATGGTTTCTCGCAGTAGTGACAAACGGTGGCATTGTAGAAGTCGAGTGTTTCTTCCTCTGTGAGATTTAAAGGTTTAATCTTTGACAACAGTTCGTCGTAATCTTGACTTTCTTTAACCATGCGCTCGTAAATAACATCAACGGCATCTAGTCCCAAGTAGTAATCTCGGCTAACAATTTCCCAGTCCTGGCCTATCACGACGTATCCAAAACTACAAGGTTCATGCAGGTGAATTCTACTAGACGAGCTCGTGGAAGGGTCGGGGTGAATGGTTTGGATGGGCCAAAGCAGGCACTCAAAGGCAGCATAAACTATTCGGGGGAAGGGGTTTTTGCAATTGAACTGGTGAAATTCCAGGAAGTTTTCATTGGGTTTCTTGAATCTAAATGATTGTGCAGGGTTGGTTTTGAAGCATTCGTTTCTATGAGCTACTAGCTACTAGCTTAATTCTCTTCCAAATCTAGCGAAGCAGTTTCAGCAATAGAATTTAGCATGTGATCCATAACCATGGTGGCATAGAAAATCACCAATGCACCTAATGGAGCAGTAATGCGTATTTAAGGTGTCAGAGCCGTAAATCTCCGAACTCATGAGAAGATCTATAGGCTGACCATCAAAGTTTTAGAAACTCGAACAGGGAACAAGTCTTCTCTGCGGCTGTATCCTATGATGTTAATCGAGAGATTGTTCGGGGTGAATGGTTTGAATGGGCCAAAGCAGGCACTCAAAGGCAGCATAAACTATTCGGGGGAAGGGGTTTTTGTAATTGAACTGGTGAAATTCCAGGAAGTTTTCATCGGGTTTCTTGAATCTGAATGATTGTGCAGGGTTGGTTTTGAAGCATTCGTTTCTATGAGCTACTAGCTACTAGCTTAATTCTCTTCCAAATCTAGCGAAGCAGTTTCAGCAATAGAATTTAGCATGTGATCCATAACCATGGTGGCATAGAAAATCACCAATGCACCTAATGGAGCAGTAATGCGTATTTAAGGTGTCAGAGCCGTAAACCTCCAAACTTATCATGAGAAGATCTATAGGCTGACCATCGAAGTTTTAGAAACTCGAACAGGGAACAAGTCTTCTCTGCGGCTGTATCCTATGATGTTAATCGAGAGATTGTTCGCACGGTCAAATTTGTCAATTTGGTCTAGCTTCGTGGGATAGGTCAGCATGGAAGTGTCAAGAATCTCTTCAAATTCCCAATAATTTTCAGGATCGGGGCTATACATTTCCAAGCCAGAAGCTAGGACAGAGTACAGGAAATATTTTTCATCATTCAAGTTTTGTACATTGGTTAACATCCAAGCCTTACATTTTAAACCTTTCGGGAGTGGAATGTAAGATGAAACTCGTAATGGTTGATATCTAGCCACCCTAACAGTGAAGTTATTTATGCTAGAAATGACCCATCCACTCCCCCGCTCGGCGAAAGAGTCGATGGATTGCCGGATCTTATTAAAAGCTTCGTCCAATAGAGTGGGATTATCGTTCGAGTTGTAAACTTCGGTGTACCATAACCGAAATCCAGTTTGAATTATAGTAGCGTCTCTGACGAATTTCACTCCCAAACTGATCTTCACTTTACAATTTACAAGCTGGTCCAGGGAGATGAACAACAGCATATGTAGGGCCAAATACAGTGACACCAGAAACTGAAGCAAGTTGAACTCTTCAATTACATCCATTTCATAGAACCGATGATCAAGACCTTCATCACGCAATAGGGAGGAGTGTTCCTTCAAAGAATAATCCCTAAAACACGCACATTCTTTGTCTTTGGATGGATGGTTAGAACGGAGGTGGGTTCTGAGCTGGTGCTGACTAGAAAATACCAACAGTAAATACAGGTGAAAGTATTTTTTTCATTTTTGAAACCTAGAAAATCAGGTTTTATGGTATCTCACATTTTTATTTTTAGGAACCTTTTTTCATAGGAAAACAATAAAGACATTTTTTAAAATAAGGAGCTTTTTAAAAAAATATATATTGTTGATTACATTGATTACATGAAAAGTCAACATTTATTTAAGACTGCTAATATTATCCGTCCAGCTGTTATACTTGGCATCATATCCCTTCCATTTAAAAAAGTATTGTATTTTCCCATCTTCTTACGTAATACTTTTTCTACTAAAAACAAATCGGAACTAGAGTTATTTGAAGTTCTGGTTCGTAAAAACCTCCTAGCACCTTTTTACCCGACTCATCTTTTAGAAGATAAGTAACTGGTTGTGTTTTTTGTACTTTACGGATCGTAAAAAACTTTGTTAGTAAAATTTGGGAAATACCCTTTATCGACAATTTTTTACTTTAGAAATCCTGACTTTATTTCCCACATCAAATTTTAGTTTCTTCAACAACCGTTTAGTACTATTTCGTCTCAACAGAGGTTCGTGACATTTGGTTACTTAACTAGGTTTCAGTTTTATGGTGGAATGAACCGTCTTATTGTACTTGGAAACTAACTCATCGATAATGCTTACCACTCATAATTCCCCTGTCTAGTGAACCTTTTCCACATTTGAGTTTTCAGCATTCGGTTGAAACGTTCTACCACGCTCACTTTTTTCTCAGAGTACGTAGAGTACATGTTGATGATATGCCACTTAAGTAGGGCTTTGAAGTCTTTGTTGTAGAACTCACTACCTAAATCAACTTGCAAAATCGATCCTGTGAGCATTTTCGTGAAAGCTTCGTTAATGTCTATACCGGATTTAGATTTAAGGGGAATGGCCCAAGCAAACTTGGACATGCCATTAATGCCGGTCAGTAGGTAGATAAACCCTTTATTTAAGATAGTGTAAGATATCATTTCCACCAAGTCAGCCTGCCATAGATCGTTCAGGCTCAGTGCAATCACATCCTATCTTGGAAAATTTTTTCGTGTTGGCTTGTGAAGTTCTTTTACAAGTTGATCCATTTTTTAAATTTCCTATTCCAAACCTTAGTTTTGTTTTCATGATTTTCCTAACGATTGAAGCGGCTAATTTTTCCTTCCATGCCAGAGAACGATCATCTCTCAGTCTTTGAGCTTTGGAAATTAGAATTTCATCCGCGGCATGCCGAGCTTTTAAGTCCGAACTGCCTAAGTAAGCTACATCGTGTTCCTTGCCATGTTTCGTCAAGTTTATTAATTCCTGGATTTCCTCGAACAAATCTTTTTTCCAGTTTGGTTCCTGGACCACAGTATTGGTAGCCCGGTACATGCAGTTCGACCGGTAGATTGTCTATGATTTTATTTACTATTCCTTTCCCCGACTTGATGAAGGAAACTCTTTTCGTCCCACACACCTCACAAAATACAACTTCCATTTGTCGGTTATTTATTGAGGTTATAATAGCAGATGGCTCTGGGCCTTTAGAAGTTTGACGTTTACATTTGACACAGTACCTCATCTTGATATTTTTTGTTTCCGTTTGTTTTATATGTTTTTTTTGTTTTAACCTAAACATAAACTATGATCAGCCACCATTTTTTCCCAGCCGTTATGATTTGTCTTTGCTGCATCTCTGATAAAATTTCGACCATATCATTTCTATGTCTGTCGTGGCCGGCTAAACTAGATTTGTACAAAAGTCTGTCTTTTAATCAATTCATTAGGGTTATCATAATATTTATAATCAACTCTACTCGAATGATCCACTCTTTTAACCATGCCCACCTCTTTTCTCCATGTCTTCCCAAATGGAGCGATAATACACCTATAGTGGCGCTACGATTAGATTTGGGTTTACGAGTATTTGGGTCGTTGTTGTGATAAATAGCATTAGTATTTTTTTAACGTGGCTGCGTAAGCTGCTTTAACTTCCGGCGTGAGGGATGTTTCTCTCAAATCTTTGAAAACTAGCAAATTCCAAAACCCGTGTCTCCCCACGTATTGCCCCCCCCCCCTCGACCATCACATCATCCTCAAAAATTTTAACCACTTTATTACCGAAGGTCAGCTCACCTTTTTCCTGTCATACTGTAACCCGAATACTGGACCAGTGTCCTTGGGATTTTCGAAAACTGTTATCAAGAAATATTTAGCAGTGTCTCCAATATTCTGACCAGGTAACAAACTATCAATGAATATCTCTTTTGAATTCGAATCTCATACACAAGACAGCCATTCTGTTTTCTTTACCGCTAATTAAACAAAATTTAGCGTCCAAATGAGATAACTCAACTAGCCATTTCGCCAGGTACGATGTAGGGCAGCGTAGTCTAGATAAAATTGTGAGACCCCGAAACATTTTAGCTCAACTGAAATTCTAAAATATAATAACAAAAACTGCAAACATGTAAAAGAAAGAGACAAAGGACATGAAAAAAGTTTTATTCTGGTTTTACACAAATTACGTTCTAAGCACGCTACTTACATGTACAAAGAGATTCTCTAGTTGTAAATACGTGAAAGAAATAAAAAATTTAACTAAACGAAACGTAAGTCATATTACATTATCATATGGTTAAGTATTGTTTCGTTTCCTGAGGGGGTATTCATTGAGAAAATATTAATATTTAATTCTGAGTCCAATTACATAAGTAACTGTACGATAATTTGTTTATACACAAAAAGTTGGAGCATGTCCGCAGTTTTTGTATACAGTATAAATTTTTGGGCGATTTTGATCTCGTGTTGGAATAGGATATTTTTGCTGTGATTCGGTCAAAAGGTGATGCGCAATCTTTAAGTAATGGTTTGATATGCAATGCAGATGTTTTAAATATTTAACTCGTAATGCAGTGTTCATGTATGTCTGCTGATGCTTACCGATGTAATTGAAACATCACATACACTAACCTGGAGCCGACTTCGATAATACAGGATCCAGGATATTTTTTCTAAATATTTATTATGCTGCCTCCCGTTATTTTTTTAATGTTAGTTTGACTAGTACATACAAAGCTCCTTACTGAATTCCTGGCAAGGTAACAGGGCAATGCTAAAATCACTGAGAGAGCAATATAGTTGCTGTTGAGGCATTCTGAATTGTGTAGCGTGCTCACGTATCTTGCAATGGCTAATTGGTTATCACTCAGCATGTAAGTTATGTGGTATGGGACAACGATTGGTTGATAAATATTCACTTACTAGACATCGTTCGTGTTTTGACCATATGTTGGTTTTACAGCAAGATGATATTATTGGGTTTAATACCTAACTGGGTGAAGTTTAGGTGACAAGCTGAGGAACTAAAGAGATGTTGGTTTTACTTGCATGAGTACTGGGAGCCTTACTAAGGTAAAAGGCTAGCTATTGTACTATAGCCTCAATGCTTATGCAGGTGAAATTACACACACATACATTAGTGGTGTCTATGCCCTCAGTAATACTGTTTGCACAATGTAATTACAAAGCATTACTATTATTTCGTTAAATTGTTATTTAGACTAGCACAATATTGTTACATCGTGTATCAATAATAGATAAACAAAATTTATAAACATGCATTGCAGCAACAGCCATTATCTGGATATCGGTTGTGATGAGATTACACTTAACACTCATCAAATAGATACATAAATACGTACATAGTGCAACAAACAATAAAAGTCAAACGTGGACATTTTGGATAACTGTCCCGTTTTCAAGCAAGGTAATACAATAAATGTTTTCAGCTTAAAGCTTTGTCGTATTTATAAACCCGTGTTTAAAGTTAAAGGCTTCATTGCAATCATTTTACAGCCTATCAAAAATTTGATAAAGTAAGCCACTGATAATATTATTATGATATCGGCTTATA
>JAHWFP010116792.1:2880-16458 GCA_023313725.1 Lithobius niger | reverse complement strand
GCATAGAGTTAACACGTGACCATACGGCAGCAACAAGAGACTTCCCGCGGCTGATGACAAAAAGGAAGGTAGAACCGTTTCTCGGCCTGTATAACCGCTTGAGAAGTTCCTCCGCGAATTTGTGCATCTCTCAGAACAGCAGTGAAGGGGTTTTTCGTTCGTGTGGGAGCCGCCCCAATGCCAACCCCACAGTTAAGGGACTTGCTTGAAAATGTGGCGTGGTGCGTGTCAAGGGGTTGCGGGAATTCCAAATTAACCATAACCGATGGAACAAGGCTGGTAGTCGTGGTTCAGTTTTAGTGTTAGTTTAATGTTAAATATGAGCGATCGTGTGCTCAGGCTCACCTGAAGTTCAAGGGCGACACTAACCTTGGCTTAGGGCCTTAAATGGAATGTCAACGGCATAAGGCTTACTTGGGAAAATTTGGATTAGTTAGTTTCGGGCTATTTCATACGTTGACTGCTAAACTAAGTAGGTACGGGTTTGCAGTGCTGAACTAGCAACGGCGTTGGTCTGGTTTGAATTCAAGTTCGGGGATTGGGGAAATTGGGAAAAATTCTAATTATAGGGCCGAAATTACCTTTGGATGCCGGGAGTTGGAGAGTTGGTAGCGGAATGGAATTTTAGGTTAATACCTCATTGTTGGGAGCACGCGACGGAAGACCAAGCGATCTCGAGGGGGGGGGGGGGGATTGAGGCTTAATGGCGCGTCGACAGGTTGGTCATTAGCGCCAACCTCAGTCACAGTGCAGTGGTCCGGGTTGCCACTGCACCACACATTACAGAGATATTATTCAAACCCCCAATCTAAATCTCGTCATACATCTGTACCTCCTACAAAAATTGAAAAACACCGAACAGGAGGACAGACTTATCGCCCAATTGACGCGCAATGTCATGCGGAAGATGGAAATGACGACGAACACCATCAAGATGGTGACAATCAACAAAGAAGTGCCGGACCGTAAGTGACCGTCGACACCAATAGCATTCAGGAGGATCAACCCCTCCACAAAAGGAAACAGTGAGTAAGCCGGGTGTGACCAATGCGCAAACGGGCCAACACTACCTCATCACGGTGACTGCGGCGACACGCCGAGTGCCATTCCTCGACAGTGCCTTTAATAGCTCGTAACTTATTACCGTCCTGTCTGTCCCACAAGGTTTGCCAAAAAGTGTGTAACCTCAGACGAAGAGCTGGAAAGGCGTCTGCTGAGGGAACAAGGCTGAGATCCCTTTCAAGAGGGCCAGAAAGGCCCCTTTCGCTGCAGAATCAGCTTGCTCATTTCCACCAATCCCAACATGGCCCGGGATCCAGCAGAAAAACACGGTTTTCCGCTGGCCAGGCAAGCGGGGGGGGGGATTGAGGCTTAATGGCGCGCAAAGCGGGAAGCAAGCGGGAAAGCAAAGCTTGGACATGTTGTGTCAAGGGGTTCCGAAGATTGTAATTCGCCAAGGACTCCAGGGCACTCATGGAATCGCTAAAGACAATGAAATGGGTGCCCTAAAGGTCAAGGATCCATTCCACCGCCAAATCAAGAGCCAAAAGCTCTGCAGAAAACACAGAATAGCCTGAATGAAGGCGATGGGCAACCGTTACTCCCTTACATACACAAGCACACGCCACGTCAATGTCCGACTTTGACCCATCAGTAAACAGCCGCTGATAACCGGTTTACTGGGAACACAGCCGCCGGAACTCCTGAAAGTACCTTGCTGGTAGAGTGGAACCCTTCGGGAGGGACACCAGAGCGAAAATAAAAATGCCACTTGGGACAAACCAAGGGGCCACTGGCATCCCCCCCAAGCCTCAAGACGCAGGGCATTTCAAAGGCTATTTCCTGACAGGACTGCTGGAGCCTATCGCGGAATTCACCCTAACCCACCCTGCGTCTACCGACTCGCAAGTCTGGCCCAAAAACCATAGACCAAGCAGGACTGGATTGCACAGCATGCAAACGCACAGCATACTGAATAGCAAGCTGTCGCCGACGAATGGCCAAAGGTGGCTCCGAGGCCTCAGCATAGAGGCTGACCATTGGAGAAGTTCGAAATGCCCCAGTCGCCACACGCAGGCCACTGTGATGCACAGTGTCCAGCATCTGGAGAGTCGAGTCACTAGCCGAACCATACACCATGCACGCATAATCAAGTTTGCTGCGGACAAGGGCTCGGTAGAGGCGCAACATGGCAGTGCGATCGGCACCCCATGAAGTGCCCTACAGAACCCGCAAGATGTTAAGTGCCCGCAAAGACTTGTCTTTTAGTTGGCGCAAGTGTGGAAGCCAAGATAACCTGGAATCGAACACCAGACCCAGGAATCGTGCCTGTGGGACAACAGGAATCCGTGCCTGCCCCAAGTACAGGTAAGGATCTCGGTGCAGTGTTCGTTGGCGGCAAAAGTGAACGCACACAGTCTTGTGCGGGGAAAACCGGAAACCATTACTGACTACCCAGGTCTGGACCTTGTTAATCGCCAGCTGTAGCTGCCGCTCACAGGTCTGCATGCGAGCTGCCCTAAAGCGCAGGCCGAAGTCATCGTCAAACAAAGACTGGGGAACAGCAGCTTGCTGCGCAATGGGGTTGATGCCAATAGCAAACAAGATGAAACTAAGAACACCCCCTTGAGGCACACCATTCTCCAAAACAAACAGGCGGGAAAGAGTCGCCCCAACACGAACGCAAAAAGAACGGCCGGAGAGGTAAGCGGAAAGAAACAGTGGCATCCGTCCCCTCAAGTCACAGTAATAGAGATTACGGAGAATCCCATAACGCCAGGTCGTATCACAAGCCTTCTCCAAGTCAAAGAAAACTTGAACCAGATGTTGACGCAGGCGAAAAGCCTCCCTCACATCTGATTCAAGGGCAACAAGATGATCGATAGTTGACCGAAACCGTCAAAAATCACACTGCGACGCAGATAAGAATCCCCGTGATTCCAACATCCAGACCTACCACTCACTAACCATCCATTCCATAAGTTTGCAGACACAGCTAGTCAGAGCGATTGGGCAATAACTGGAAGGAGAAGTTGGGTCTTTGCCCGGTTTTACAATCGGGATGACGAGCCCTCCGCCCACACACGGTTGAACATTTCCAGCAAGAACTGCTGGGAGGCAAGAGGCAGATGTTTCAACAGCTGATAGTGAACATAATCAGGGCCTGGGGCGGAGTCATGCGACTTGGACAAAGCTGAAACAAATTCCCGCCTGGTGAACGGTAAATTGTACTCCTCTAGCCCGTCGGAGCGAAAGTCAAGAGAGCGAGCCTCTTCCCTACGCTTAATTCCGAGGAAACCAGGATCATAATGGTCATCACTCGAGACCCACGCAAATGCAGACGCAAGACAATCGGCGATATCCGGCAAAGATGAAACCACGGCATGCGCCACCCTCAGCTGCAATACCGGAGATGGCACGTTCCTCCCCGAGATTTGGCGCACCTTCCTCCACACCTGCTGAGAAGCTGACCACGAAGCATGCCTAGCCTCACGGACGACAAACCTGGCACGGGCACGACAGCGCTTAAAGACAACAAAATTGTCAGCAGTTGGGCTAACTGTAAAAGCACGCAACACTCGCCTGCGGGCCCGAATAGCCCGCCCGCAAGCAGGCGTCCACCACGGAACAGGAACCCGTCTCGGCTGTGTGGACGTACGCGGGACAGAAGCATGAGCAGCAGCGAGGATCACATCAGTGAAATGAGTTGAAAGCTCATCCACATCACTAAAGTCCTGAACCGCATGCTGGAAAACAACAGCCTCAGCAAAGGCCAACCACTCAGATCGTTTCAGCGCCCACTGGGCTGGCCTGGAAGCAACAGAACCCCCCTGTGTTGTGGAAACACAATGGGGAGGTGATCGCTCCCATGCAGATCGGCAGTGACAGCCCAAGTGAAGTGAACCGGGATAGCAAGAGAGCAAAAGGCCAAGTCCACCGCTGACCAATTACCTGTGGCCAGATTGCAGTGTGGGGGGGGGGGAGATGAGGCTTAATGGCGCGTTGCAGTGGGTCATGGCACTATCGTTCAAGACACAAATGGACCCCCTCTGCATCCACTCCACAAGGATTCTCCCCTTATTATCAGTATGAGGTCCTCCCCACTGGACATGGTGGCTGTTAAAGTCGCCTAGCAAGAGGAAAGGGGCAGGAAGCTGGCGGAACAAGTCCTCCAGGTCACCAACCCCAAAGACCTCATCCGGTGGCAAATAGAGCGAACAGACAGTAATATCCAAATGGAAAGAAACTCGAACTGCTACCGCCTGAAATCTAGTGTGCAGAGGCACACGGGCATGCAGCTGAGAGTGTTGAACCAGCACAGCAACACCACCATGTGCACGTGGCACAGGGTCTGCATCCAGACGGTAGACAGAATAACCCCGAACAACCGGAATATCTGACGCCTTAAAGTAAGTTTCCTGGAGGCAGCAGCACAGAGGTCGCCAATGCGACAAAAGCAGTCGCAGCTTTTCTGCATGGGTCCGATAACTTTGGCAGTTCCACTGAACGATGGTATGCGCAGGCATTAGGACGGGCTTAAGACTGAATCATCCTCCCCAACTCCTCCCCTGAGTGATCCGAAAACATCTGAATCCCCCCCCCCCCCCCGGAATCAAAAGTCGGAGTGAGGTCCAGAACGAAGTTGTCCTCGGAAGGAGGAAAAAGTTCAGGACAAGAGGAACAGGAAATCTCTCCCTGCTCCATGGGTAAAGGAGTATCAAATTTTGGAGGGGGCGCAATGGACCCCTCAGTAAGCTGGTCGTTCAACAACCGTTTCACCTTCTCTCCTGGTGGCTACTTCCTAACGGGTGGTGTTGAGGCTTTACCAGCAGGAGCCTTCTTTGACACTTTCTGTGGTGCACTACGGGTGGGAGGAGGCTTAACTGCAGCCTTAACCTGCCTGGGAACAGTTACAGGAACAGTAGCAGGAGCAGAAACATTCGCAGGCTGGGCAGATGTCGATGGCAGGACAGCAACCGGTTCCGAAGAACCCAAAAGACCCTGCAAAGAAGGATGTTGCTGGGTCAACAAAGTAACAAGCATGCCCACCGTCCTCGTCAAAGACCTGAGCTCAGCGCGCAAATCCGCCAAATAAGCAGACTCACTAACTGGGCCAGGCAATGGCGCACTGCACACCTGCGCAAAAGTTTGGGTCATCGGCGCAGCCGATAGTTTACCCTTCTTCCGAGCCTTCGAGTAAGATAGCCCGTCCTTGACCTTCAATTCCTGCACACGACGTTCCTCTAAATAAACACGGCAGTCCCTTGAAGAGGCCTGGTGCCAACCACCGCAGTTGACGCACTGCTCCGGGCCAGCACAGTCAGCGCCTTCATGGGCTGCCTGAGCACAGCTAACACAGGTAGGCTTACCTTTACACGAGCCGCTGGTATGGCCAAAGCGTTGACAGCGGAAATACCGCATTGGATTCGGTACATAATTCCTGACCTACAGCCGCAGGTAACCGGAAGTAATGTGCTGCGGTGCAACTGGCGTATCAAAGGTCAGGAAAAAGGTGTCAGTTGGCCCTTCACCTCTTTAGGACTAGTGCTTGCGACGGGTGTTAAACCTGCCCGCCATACACACCGTAGGCGCACTTGCAAACCGTAGTGTTGAGGTTGCTAGTGTTAAAGACGGACCAAAAACCCTCCGCCATGCAGACCCTTGGCACACTAGCAGACCGTGATCTTGGGTTCCCTTTTAGTCGCCTTCTACGACACGCAGGGGTACGGTGGGCTTAGTCTACCCCCAGCCCACAGGGGGGAAGCGATCTCGAGCCGTTACAATTGATCAGATACGATTATTTCAACTAACAATGAGTATTAATTTAGGAGGACAATGGCACATTACAATTTCACGTCATGTGGACTTTGGGGTTGGCAGATTACACAAATGACGTCATCAGCGTAACCTTGCTGGGGTGGTAAAATTCCAACGTTGAAATCCGGAATTAAACTCGCAACAGCAGGAGGAACTAAATTAAAAAAAAAATTCATAATATATATTTCAAAATGTCATTTTAGTATCTAGACAGCTTGAAGACAGTTAAGAATTCTACTTTTTAACCTGTATGCTTTATACATACCCTGCTTAATACTACACTCTTACATGAGGCCTACTTACAATGACGGCAGTTGTCACTCAGTCTTGTACACTTGGCCAATCACTACGCATTATAGTGGATAATAATAATAATAATAATTTATTGTCGAAAGTTGGCAAAAGGAAAAAAACAGGAAGGGATGAGTTGATCATCCGCTAACACCTGCCCCAAAAGGAAAGAATCAAAAACATATAAGAGCTAAGCACAGTGCTCAGGGTCATATGGATGCAAGAATTATACAATAACAAATAAATAAACTTAAAAAATAAAACATCTAAAAACATCTAAGAAATTTGGTTAAGGTAACCTTTTTCAGCCCGGCCCTAAAGTTCTTAAGGCTCGACGATCCCACTATCTCGGATGGCAAGTAATTCCATGGTCTGACAACACGATTAGAATAGAAATATTTTGTGCAGTCACGCCTCACCTCCCCACCAGTCAACTTTAAATAGTGGCCCCTAGTGTGGCTGTTTCCTCTAACCGAAAACAACTTGTTTGCATCGAAGTCCACAAAACCGCGCAGTATTGCGAAAGTCAGGCAAAGGCCCGCTTTGATACGTCTCAGTTCAAGCAATTCAAGACCCAGAATGGTCATTCGCTGTTTGTAGGGTAAAAGTTTAAGGTAAAAGTTTAAGACCAGGGAGACGCTTGGTAAAAGATCGCTGAACAGATTCTAGTAAAGTAATATCTTTAATCATATATGGAGACCAGACTTGACTCGCGTATTCAACAATTGGCGTATCGTACACCGCAAAGGCACGAATTAAGGTAGAACGATCACCAGATAAAAAGCTGCGCCAGATCATGTTGCTAAAACGCTTCGCCCTGTAACTGTACTACAATGAGAAGAGAAATTCAAGTTTGATGTCAGATGAACCCCAAGATCCATTGCATTTCGAAGACAAACTAATATTTCGTCATTTAAAAAATGGGAGGCCGACCAATCAATATGTCCCAATGGAAGGTTAAAACATTTGTGTGTATTGATCGGTAGTTGCCATTTTGATGGTTCCAAGTTTTGTATTTTATGGATATCTGTAAAGTTATGCAACTACTGGCCTGAGTTTAAGAAGTCAATGGGCTTTAATTGTTCGACACTAACAACCCTTCATTGTACCATCAAAATATATTCATAGACACAACACATTTCTTGCAATACTAACTTCTGTAGTAACAAGTTCTGATGGAGATCACGCTACGTTTCATTGTCAAATGAGTATGTTGTGTAATGCATGATTATTACCTAATAATTTATGCTCGTCCGTCATTAATTCACATGTAAAAATGAGTAACTCTAGTACGCAAAGGTTTTTAGAACGACTTTTGTTACTTAAAAAAATTGTTCGTAATTGATCATTTTTCCAGTGCTGGCTACAATTAAGAACTTTTTCGTCGTCTGTTCTTCATACATTTCTTCCCAATGAACACCCCTCCCCCCTTCCACACCTACATATCCTTTCATGAGGACAATGCATTAGATGGAATTCATACATCTGGGGTTTGGGGCTAAATTTCTACTCTTGCTTCCAGTTTGTTATTGTATTTAGACTTGAATACGACAAATTAAATTCAAAATTCAATTCCCATGCCCACAAAGAAAATGCCTATGTGTGGAACTGAGGATTTTGGTTGCACGGGTACGGGTCAGAACAAATATCCTCGTTATCAGTTATTGTAGGAAAAAAAATGGAACAAGGGGACTAAAATTTTTTTAGGTGGTTCCTTTCTTTAAGTGGCCCACCCACAGGTATATACTGTATGTGCAATATCAATTGTTACAAATATAATTTATTTTATCAGCTGCCGTGCACACATTAAAAACATGATAAAGGCCAAACGAAAGAATTCTGCACCTGATGGCAATTAAGTTGTCAGCCGCACCTGTCAACGTGACACGACGTGGACCAAAAATAATACTGCATTTGAAATTTAAATGCACACAAAAATACCTGACAAAAATCTCAATATTTCTGCAGTTTTGGTGTAATCCTAATCGCACTTCACTTTCCCTGCTTGTTGAACTTTACAGTAACAGCAGTTAACTGCTTTTTAATTTTTTTTTTCTAGTTGACATCAAATGTGCGCTTTTCAGCTATTTCTTCATTATCGGTAAAATCTCTTCTTTTTTTTTCGATAACGTCGCTAAAAACTGACGTTCAAATACAACATTTTAAACCTTTTTTTTAGCTTTCGAATGGAGCTAATTGCAAGTCCGTAGCTCGTCAGTCTCAAGCAAAACCCAAAATCAAGTGCCAACGTATACTCACTTGCTGGAGAGAAAGGAAGGTGACAAAGTCCATTCCGAAATGGACAAGAGCAAGAAATTTTTCATAAGCAATGTCCTTTCATTCCTAATCAAGCTGGTGAAGCCAAAGTTTGCTTAGGCTGGAAAAAAAATAAACATTCAGTAATTCTCAAATTTAGAAACTATTAGCATCCTAGCTCAACGGGGGGGGGGGGGGGCCGCCCCAGCCCTTGTTCATAATCACATAATGCCCATCAATAATCAAACAGCGGAGTACATTTCAACTCTATACAAACTTGGAATTGAAGATTTTTCCCGCTAAGGGTGAGTGGTATATAAACCACCTGGCTTCCCTCCCTATCCGCAGACGGCCTGCTTTGGCAGGTAGGCTGTGGGTCTTCCTATTGGCCGGTTTTCAAACCGATCTTAGGTCCTTCTGATGATTTGCGTTTCGTTGGTGTTGCTTGGATTTTGTTTACTGTGTATTTTTTTATATGACTTGCGTTTCTATTCCAAAATTTTTTTTATTTTTAATTTACGCTTGGAATACAGACCCGAAACGTTGCTAAAATTTTGTGGACATGTTGTACCTTACCTTACAGGCTTTTTATTCATCCAAATCACATTTCGGCGCTTTTATCCTTCATTCAGTATTGGACTTCGACTACTCGACTAGTATCGGTATTGCTCGGATTGGGAAAAAAAATGCAATTGAAAAAACTATGGTCGTTTTCATTCAGAGAATAATTTTATGGTGGCGATGCATTAGTCACCATGACATCATGACACCAGCAAGGACAAAACTTTGTTGGTTTTTGTGGGCTGGTACATGAAGCCCCGTATCACCGCCACTTTTAATCTCCCTCACAACGGTCCATACAAGGTTGTTTCCCCCTTCATTCGGGTTGACACTAGACGGGTAGTACTAGTGTGTTGTTGGATAAATTTTATTGCCCAGCAATGAGTTTGTGACAAAGCTTGTCTTGGGATGAAGGTGTTCAAAGAAGTTATGGCGATATACTGATTTGAGAAACAATGTCTGTCTTTTTCAGTTGACTTAGGATATTGTTGTAATAGCTTGGCTCTAAAAAATTGTTGCATCTTTATGTATGATTGCTAAAACTTCCCTACACGATTATTTGCCCAAGCCGGTTTTTTTTTTATTTTAAGTGCTTTTGGACGCATAGAATGGAGTAAAAAAGCACGGTAACAGATAATTAAAGTAAAAACCAAGCAGTGCTACAAGATAAAAACGCAACAACGTTTCGAAATTTTTCAATTTTTTGCAATTTTCGTCATCAGGTATGCATAAAATTAAAGCATGGCAAATGCCACTGAGTTGTCCTATGTAAAAGCATCATCACAATAAAAATAAATATAAAATAAAATAAAGGGTACAATACCATCAATTTAAAAGAATAAAAACCACGAATTTCCCCTCTCAGTGGCAACCCGGACCACTGCACTGTGACTGAGGTTGGCGCTAATGACCAAGTTGTCGACGCGCCATTAAGCCTCAATCCCCCCCCCCCCCCCACCTCTCAGAAGAGGCAGAAATGGCGGCCGAAATGCACCACCCAACCTTCGTCTTGGGGAAGTCAAGTCGAATGGCAAAGTGTATGCAAGTCGGGCCACGTGTTTCAGGTTTGACCCATTCGTTGGCGCTATGGGGGTTGCACAGTGTGCCTGGAAAAAGTGTCAAGCTTAAGTGTTTTAATTACAGGAAAATACTCTTTGAGATATTTATTATCTGGCACTAAGTGGTGCTTTTGCATAGACGCATAGACGTCTTAGATAATTTTTAAAGTTTTGTCCGCCATTATTGAATTGAGCTAATGACTGAAACTATTCGACTTTTTTGAGGTAAGGATTCTTCTGCCCGATGTAAGCAAAGATGGAGCGACTAGAGAAGATGGTTCATTCCCGACTTCCGGTAGTATTGCGTTTGTAAAAATATACTAATCGAGACAGTGGTGTGACGTCATATTCACCAATTTCGCCAAGTAGCCCGAACAGCCAATAAGCGTGCTGTAAGGAAGCACGTGACTAGTGGATTTGCACAAAACGGAGTTTTAAAAAACAAAATCCCTCTGTTTACGTTGTTAACGGACGAAATAGAAGCATTTACTTTAGTAGTAAAAAAGCAAACTATAATAAATGAAGATTAGATTTTTTAATGAATTTCCATTTATCGAGCAAGCCAACAGTCTCGTTTTATAGATGCGGTGACGTTGCTGGCTTTGCTTTTTCTGGTATAATATGACGTAATTAATACCAGCATGGCCGTCTCCTTACTGTAGATTGCCGTCTCCTTCCCACAAAATGGCTACCTCCTTCCCGCAATATGGCTGTCTCCTTTGTTTAATCCTTGGCCTCAACCGGTAGTTAAGTTTGTTGCTTCTTGTCCCACCAATTATCGTTCTTCTTTGGATGTAAGTGGTGGATACATCTGATCAAGTTAGGAGGGAGTACAACTCCTTTGGTTATCTCAATTCTGACTACTAGATGGCGCCAGCGTCTACAACGTATTTCAGTTACGTTCTTAGTTCCACTTTTTCTCATTTATTTTCCAACGAAATAGTATCAATCTTGTTTCTAATGAAAGAGAATCGAATTGTCTAGGGAAATGTGGAGGCAAAATTATCTAAAATATATTTTTGTACTTCGGAGCAGTATTTTAAGGTTGGCTGATTGAAAGATAAATAAAAACTGTAAACGTGATTTCCATCCAATTTCTATGAATTAAATCCTTTTCCTTATTAAAAAATTGTGACTGATTTCAAATTAAACAACAAAATGCCATAATATGTAGGGGATGTTTGAAAAAATTGTAACTACTCTAAGCGGATTCGAACGCAGAAAGGGGGTTAAATGTGACGAGGCATGTTCACAAATAAGGGCTGTATAGCAGTTCCAACGCTCGTCAGATCTGTGCGTTCGGAAATCTGAGCCAAATGAGGTCTCATATAGGTATGGAATGCTATCGACGCAAAACTGTGGCATAATTCATTGATAAATTTTGCAGCCAAAAACCCATCTTTCCCGTTCTTGGATTGCATTAGTTGCCCGAAAGAGTGGGAGAACTAGAAAGAAACAGTACGTTTATGTTCTTGTAACGTGAAACCTGGATAAAAACAAAACCTTGTTCAAAAATGATTTATAAAGGCAGAAAATGCCGCAAAAAAATACTAGGTTAAAAAAAACATGTCACTTTCCGAGGATTAGTCTTAAGAAGTTTTTGTGTTGTGATTTGTCGGTTATTTCATGTTACATTATGATTAGACTGGCGTCAGTGGCTAACAAGCCCTGCAATTCCAAAGTGAAGTTCTGTGTATTTATTACTTAAAATGTATTATTTGTTTCCAGCTGGGGACGTATGGGGGGGCGGCCCCCACGCCATCCACCCAACTGATTCCATAGTTTGTCAGTCCCACCCTCCCGACTGAATAGTTGCCCCTGTAGCATAATTATCATCCTGCTATTTAAGGTACGATGCGGCTCCACACGCACCGGGCATAACCCCAGTGCACTCGCCTTCAAAAGCCTCTTTGCCTGAGCATCGTCCACAACCTCCACAAGGTATCCCCCAGCACGGAGCCGAGAGACACTCTTCGGATCTGAACCACAGATCCCCTTTAGCGCTTTGTGGACAGCGAAAGGACCGAGTTGTGTAACATCTCGGCCCTCACCTGTCACCACCAGGAACTTCGGGACTTGGTCCCGACTCTTACGAACGTCTGGTAACTGGGCACTAGGCCCAACCATCTCAGGTTCCCTCCTCTGGCGCTTGCTAGTGCGGCGAGGAGGGGAAGAAGATTTTGTGGGGGAGGGGAGGGAAGAAGTTGCCATAGAGAGCAAAAAAGAAGTCGCGGCGGTGCGCTCCCCAGAAAAGAAAGCCCCGCGCGGCACTCGGGTGATGCAGGGCCGGAAGCCGCATATCCAGGGCCCTGCACCAGGAAGCTAACACCGCCGTCTATCTCGGTGAGGTGGCAGCCTAAGCATGCCGAGAGGCGAGGCCACCAAGGAAGCCGTACACACCACCTCCCTCGATAACCCAAACAGTTCGGGTCCGTGATGCAGATGGATACAGCACAAGCCGCCTCCCCACATCGACAGGACCCGAAAGGTCATAGCCGATTGACCTTAGGCCGGCTCGCCCAGGCCACCCGTCCTCCGGAATAAGGAGCCAAAGCCCGGAAGCCAGGATCTCCGCCTCCACGGATTACTAGGTTGCAGCACACGGCCAACATGCTGGGGGATGAGGATGAAAAGCCCAGTAGCCAGAATGGGCAAATCGGAATCAAACCCAAAAGGGGATTCAAACCGCCAAACATCCTCTAAGCAGCCACCCCGGGCCCGGTTTGTCTGGATGTCCCTTCACCTCTTTCCGACTAGTGCTTGCGACGGGTGTTAAACCTGCCCGCCATACACACCGTAGGCGCACTCGCAAACCATAGTGTTGAGGTTGCTAGTGTTCAAGACGGTGAAACGGTCGTTGAACGGCCAGCTTGCTGAGGGGTCCATAGCGTCCCCTCAACATTGTGATACTACTCTGCCCATGGAGCAGGAAGAGATTTCCTGTTCTAATTCTCCGGGACTTTTTCCTCCTTCCGAGGACAACTTTGTTCTGACCCTCACTCCATCTTTTGATTCGGGTGAGGATTCAGATGTTTTCGGATCGCCCAGAGGAGGAGTTGAGGAGGATGGTCTTGTCTTAAGCCCGCCCTAATGCCTGCGCATACCATCGTTCAGTGGAACTGTCAAAGTTATCGGACCCATGCAGAAGAGCTGCGGCTGCTTTTGTCGCATTGGCGACCTCTGTGCTGCTGCCTTCAGGAAACTTGCTTTAAGGCGTCGGATAATCCGGTTGTTAGGGGTTACTCTGTCTACCGTCTGGATGCAGACCCTGTGCCACGTGCACATGGTGGTGTTGCAGTGCTGGTTCAACACTCTCAGCCGCATGCCAGTGTGCCTCTGCACACTAGATTTCAGGCGGTAGCAGTTCGAGTTTCTTTCCAATTGGATATTACTGTCTGTTCGCTTTATTTGCCACCGGATGAGGTCTTTGGGGTTGGTGACCTGGAGGACCTGGTTCGACAGCTTCCTGCCCCGTTCCTCTTGCTGGGCGACTTTAACAGCCACCATGTCCAGTGGGGAGGACCTAATACTGACAACAAGGGAAGGATCCTTGAGGAGTGGATGCGGAGGGGGTCCGTTTGCATCCTGAACGATG
>JAHWFP010116791.1:51003-70157 GCA_023313725.1 Lithobius niger | reverse complement strand
TCAAAGGTATAGAGGTTTACTTGGGGTCAAAGGTATAGAGGTTTACTGAGGTTAAAGGTCGAGAGGTTTACTGTTGACATATATAGATCAGTGGTGTAAAGTTGTTTGAAAGGTTTCAGTTTCGTTTTCTCGTTGCAGTTGTGATGCATGCTATTAGGTGTCGCCACTGAGCGAACATTCACCTTTGCTATATTCCCAAAACGTGTGTATGTGTTAGTTGCCTAATGTAGTTTGCGCCATTAAATAGCCTAGGCATAGTTTAGTAATTTGGATGATTGTAGATGTCATTTGCTTCCACACAAAAAGTTATTTAACCAACAGGTTATGGGCCCAGGACATTTGGAAGTCACAGGACTACTCTAAAAACAAGAAATTTGTTGAAGTGAGTGACTGACTTGCACATCGTTGGGCCACACTCAAATTCCATAGCTAAGGCAAAATGGCTGATTTATCAAGAATCCAAATTGTGAAGCTGAACAATAACTATCAAACAGAGAAGTTAGAAATGCTTTTGATTAAAGATATCTGGCATGTAATATCTATTTACAGCCAACACCAGTCACTGATGCTTGGACCAAAGCTGATGGGAACGCAAGGGCAACTATAAGTTTACTTGTGGATGATAATTAACTTGTCCATGTGCGAAATTCAACTACATCAAAAGAGGCATGGGATACTCTTCAGGCCTACCACCAAAAGTCACCCTTTAAAAACAAGATATTTCTGTTAAAAAGGCTATGCAGAATGAGACTGTCTGAGTCAGGTAACATGGAAACCCATATCACAACCATGTTAGATTAGGTGAACCAGTTGGCAACTTTAGGTGAACCTTTAAAGGACAATCTAGTTGTTGCTTTAATGTTGTGTAGCTTACCAGAAAGCTATGAAAATCTAATTTCTGCATTGAAGGGGAGGCCAGGCATTGATTTGACTTTTAAGTTTGGTTAAGGTAAAACTGATAAATGAGTACAAGCGTCGTCAGGAATCTGAGAACAAGTTTGACAATTTTAATAGTTTGCCATAGACGGAACGTCGTGACAAGTTAACAGTACTTCAAACTCAAAGTGAGAAACAAAGTGAGAGTGAGTGTCCCTTTAAGCCTAAAGGAAAGTGGTTCTTCTGCAAGAAGGCTAGCCACTTCAAAAGGAGTGCCGCTCATGGAAAGCAGCAAAAGATAAGGAAGACAAGGCTGCTACAGAAAGGGTGAAACTTGTATCACACGATACCACAAGCTATGAACCCATACGTTTTACAGTTTTCAAGGTTGCACACCACAAGGATACAAGTGCATAGTGGATTGTAATGTCGGCTTGCCGAAAAACGATTGGAGAGGATGCACGACCTCCAAAAATCAAAAAACCCGTGGAACATTTTTTTTTCTCTCGGCGACTCTGCCGGGGAAAAACCCCAAATTCAAACGCCTGTATCTCCCAAGAAAATGGACCAATCCGTCTCATCTAAACAGCTCTCAATAGCCACGAACCTTATCTGTTTCCCCCCGCAAACAGAGCACGAAAATTCCATCTAGAAGTCATTCTACAACATTTAGAAAAACGCACGAAACTGAAGCCGTAAAATCACCGTAGCGCACGAGACGCCATTTTCGACACTTGTAAAAATTTGTATTTACTTTTTATTTTCACTTAGGCATAAAGCCAAAGACATTAGCTTAGTGTTTGATAGAAGGTACTTAACCTCCTACTTAATTGTACAGACAAATTTGAGTGTGATATTTTTTATTGTGTTGAACTGCAGCAACTTTTATGAAAAATTTCCACAGCGATCATCGACTGTCCTTTAACTTTGAAGCTATTTATTCTACTCAAACTTAAATGCGTTATAGCATTCTCTAAGCTAATATATTTATTCTTTTTATACATTATTAATAATAATCTTTTGCCCCCAAAACGCTACCACTAGTCCAAAATATACAGACATCGGCAATCACCGGACACGAATTTTTGTGTATACATATATGTTTTGTTGTAATTCTCTACCAAACTCGACTGACCCATCCGAATGTTGCTACTAGCTTGCTCTACTATTAAAAACCAAAAGATCTGTTTCCATGCAATCCGAAAGTCAAACTGTGCTCAAAAACTTCGAATCCTCAATTCCCCCCCCCCCCCCCAGCCAAAACTAGTTGTGGTGTATAACACTGCAGTTTTCAGTTAAAGCTTATAAAATTTAATAGTAATGCTCTCTGCATTACCCAAAGCTAGGTATTAAGCTTTAACAAGAGCCTATTCACGTTGCAAACATGTAAATATTCAATCCGTTGCCAATAATACAAAGTAAAGGCCTATTTCCCAATGTTCAATTGAGTAAAACTCAAAACAGGCCTGTCTTTTCCGTCTTACATGTCCCTACTCCTTCAAACGGCTCTGCACCCAAACCCTTTGCGATACAGACTTCTCCTCCCACTTTCCATTGTTCTCCAGGCCCTCAGCCAATCAGACCCGCGCAGCTATCCTCGACGTCCGTGCTTCCCCCCCTCTCCAGCATAAAAAGCCCCAACAGACCAGCTCAGTCAGCACAGCTCACAGATCTCTCAAGCTAGAAGGGTCACGCCGGTCGGGTGTGGAGATGTCACGTCCGGGATTGCCATGCCGGGCAAAATGGTAGTGGTTGTAAGTAAACTAGTTTAACTTTAGAAGTTTATCTTTAGGACCCCCCAATTCTAAATTTATAGTCTAACTTAAATTAACCTCTAGCTTGGAGTCTTTATGGTTGGTAAGCCTTATCGGCATTGCTGGTCTTTACCACCATAATGTTAGAGTAGGCATCTCTTACTAAAAAGCCAGTTTCTTTCTTTGTTCATTTTTCAAATGTAAACAAAGGGACGGTTTGATCCTCGCCAGGAAAAATAACTGTGGGACGACTTGAAAACTACAGTTGTCAAATATAGTTGTAACTTACCGGACGTGGTTTAGCTTGCTGGGTATTCCTGGATAAGAACCCAAGATAAAAATGCTTTTTCTTGTCTAAATTAAGTGTTTAAGAACAAACAACGTTGTTCTTGTATCCAAGTGAATTTCTAATGTAAATTCCTGATTTATTTGTTTTTGCAAACTTGTAAAGACTTAAACTAGTGAACTTAAATGTAAAAGTGTTTATTCTTTTCATTCTGATGTTTTAAAATAAAAACCAAGAGTTTTTAAACCTCAGGTTCGTTCCCTAGCAGATTAATTGTTTTTAAGTGTAAATTATTATGTAGCCCATTTTAGCTTTATACTTCGTTTAAGCAATTAAATTAATCCACCGTTGGTGGCAGTGTATTACCGGAAGCATTAAGGTTAGGCCTAGAATAGGACACCGACGCTCCATCCCTCATGCCGGGACTGTAGCCCATGCTGTGCTTATTGTCGTAAAAAGTCAAAATAACCACGTAACCTGATGCAAAGAAGTACTCGTCAACCAAGGATGTCGGGGGCGCTACAAGCAACTCAGCCGTCGTAATGTCCGCCGCTACAGGATTGATTTAGGAGCAACCTGTCACATGACAAGTAACAAATCCTTTTTTGAAGAATTGGTCATTAACTTCACTGATAAAGTTCACGCTGCTGGTGGGGCGACGAAAAGGGAGATGCAGGTGTGCCTAGTCGTGCAAAGGAGACGGACGTTTTATTCGTTCCAGAATTGAATGGAAGCTTGCTGTCATTAAAGAAACTCGTCAAGCAAGGACTGCGAGTAAATTTTGACTGTGATGATGCAAAATTATGCGTCAGGATGACACCGTCGTTGCAACTGGTTCAAGTCAAGGTGATCTTCACAAACTTAATCACCTAGAAATGGCATTGTCAGTTTAGCAACCAGAAACGGAGCAGTGGCATAGGCATGTATGGCATAGGCGCATGGGGCACAGACATCCGAGTGCAGTTAATGATGTGATTAAGAAAAATATGTGCTCTGGAATGAAGATTTCAAAATGTGGCAAATTGCAATCGTGTGAATGCTGCATCCCGGGAAAGATGACAAGATTGCCATTTCCTACTTCTACATCTAGATCAAAGGACAGGCTCGATTCGATCCACACCGATTTCTGCTGGCCCATGCAGACAGCCACTCCAAGCGGTAAACTGTACATCATGACGTTGATTGATGACTAGTTGCTATGCACATGTAACACTCCTAACGAAGAACAGTGAAGTCTGTGGTACAATCCAAAAGTTTGTTCGTATGCACGAAACAAAATACGGAAAGAAACCAAAGAGATTCCGGTCAGACTGGGGTGGTGAATATGTCGGAAATGTCATAAGACATATACTTTGTGACGAAGGAATTGAGTGGTAGCTCACAGCACCGTATACGCCACATTAACAGAATGGTTGTTTCTGAGCGTAAAAACCGTTCCTTGACAGAGATGGCAAGATGCACGTTACCTGATGCAAAGATGCGTAATCGATATTGGGGTGGAGCCGTGCTGACAGCTACGTACCTACAGAATAGGCTACCAAGTCTAGCAGTATCCAAGACACCTTTCAAGCTATGGCATGGAACTACACCAGTCTTAAGTCACGTGAGGATTAACAGTACAGTTCTTGGCAGTACAGGTTTTAGCCACATTCCGGATGAAAATCGGCGAAAGCTCGATGATAAAGCAGTCAAGCTACGTCTTGGCTATTAAGAGAATTCTAAAGCCTATCGGTTAGTTGACACGAACACGGATCTTTTGACAATTAGCAGAGACGTGAAATTTCTCGAACATCTCCACCAAGATGTAGGAGGGAGTCAACCTTTCATGCAAATGAAAAGAGAAGTTGACCAGGCCATGAAAGACCCGTGGAGTGTTATCGCATCTGAAACAAGAAATTAGTCAACTACCATTTGAAGTTGCCCATGGATGATGACAATGTACCAACCAATGATGAAGAGCAACAGGAATACATGACACCTCGGCGATCAGCAAGGCAAAATATTGGTCAACCTCCACAAAGTCTTATTGAAGTTTTGCGCACAGAATCTAGACCAAAAATAGTTACTGATTCTGATCCATGTAATGTTAAGGAAGCACTTACCGTACAAAATCGTGACCAATGAAAGAAAGGCAGCCATGGAAGAAGAATTGAAGTCTCTTCATGACATGCACACGTGGGCCCTGACCAGTTTGCCAGAAGACCGAAAAGCGACAGGCTGCAAATGGGTTTTCAAACCCAAAGTTGTTAACCCAAGTCGGTAAACACACAACGTTAAGTACATTGCTGACTGTTGCAGGACACAAGCAACTTTAAGTACGTCGTTTTGACATAAAAATCGCATTTTTATATGGTACTGTTTCAGAGGAAATGTACATGCGACAGCCGGAGGGTTTACTTACTTTCCAGAACACGAGCCTCGTGTGTAAGTTTCTACAGTTTGAAGCAGTCTGCAAAAGTGTGAAATGACACGCTCTGCGAAGTTCTTAAAAAGGGTACCTTTCAGAGAGGGAAAGCTGATCCATGTCTATTTTCAAAGTTTATGAAGGGTAAGTGGATTTACGCATTCATTTTTGTAGATGATTGGTTTGCAGCCGGAAGTGATGACCTCATTCATATGTTTTATGAGGAGCTATCACATAATTAGTGACCTTGGTGATCTTCATCTCTACCTTTGAATTGAAGTGAATCGTGACTCACAAGGTTTTTTCCATATCCGTCAAAGTGCATACATCAAACGTATACTAGAAAGGTTTGGCATGTCTGATGCTAAACCGGCGAAGACACCTTTGGACATGGGCTACGGAAAGAGTGACATTGCAGGTGAACAGGAACAGATGTCAGAAAACAGGGACCTCTTTCGCCAGGGCTTTGGATGTCTCTTGTACATTGCTACTTGTACTCACCCTGATATAGCCGCAAGTGTCTCCATTTTAAGTAGAAAAATCACGGCTCCTACAGTCGCTGACTGGACTGCAGTCAAACGAGTGATGCGCTATTTAAAAGGAACTGTTGACTACAAGTTGGCTTTGGGCACCGGACCAGCCATCACACAAAATGGGTCGACCAATCTCACTGGTTACGCTGACGTGGACTGGGCCGGCAATTTAAAGGACAGAAAATCAAATTCAGGTTTTTTTTTTAGGTATGAGAGGAACCATAAGTTGGAGTAGTAGAAAGCAGACCAGTGTAGCATTTTCTTCTACCGAGGCAGAGTATGTTGCACTAGTAGAAACCTGTCAGGAAGCTATTTGGATCAACCAACTCCTAAAGGAATTAAGCCAAGAAATTGCAAAACTACAATTTTTGAAGATAATCAGAGCTGTTTGAAGATGCTTGAAAATAAGAAAATTAACACGAGAACCAAGCACATCGACACTAAGTTTCATTTTGTGAAAGGTTTGTCCACTCAAGGAACCTTCAATTTTGAGTACTGTCCAACCGAAATTATGGTGGCCGATCTTCCTATTAAACCACTGGCCACTACTAAGACTCGTCGGTTTGCTGAAATGGCGGAACTTAAACGCTGAGATAGACAGGGTGATTCAGAAAGGATGAACCAGTGCCCACCGTTTCTCCCCCATGTGCACAATCGAAATGACTATGTTGATGTGTAGTATGGTGAAGGGGCCATCTGCGTATGTGTTCATGGCTGACCTTACACCATTCGTTCAAGGTCATCACGACACTAACTTCTACACCGTACTTCCTACGCTGCCAGTGTAAATTGGAAAGTTGTAGAGAATCATATGACGTGACTAACTACGAAAAAAGAATTTAAATATAAACGGAATGTAAATCAGAATTTAAACTTTAAATCAGAACTTAAACAGAATGTAAATCAATGCACAAATAACAAAGAATACAGGTGAAAGAACGACACAACAAACCATGCTGTGTATGTATCACATGTCATTGGCCTTGAACAACTGCTTCAAGGCCAGGTTATCGGTTACAGTCCACGGTTGTAGAGCCATGTTGCATTCGGGGTGGTGCTACAAATGGTCGAAGTGACGCCCGTCAACATCAATGCAAAGTTCAAACCGTCGCAGAAGTTCAGTGCAGACAGAGCGCAACATGGGGTCACCGTGGGCATGCATTGCGAATGCGGTCCTGCAGATCATTGATATCCTGTGGTGGTGTTTGGTAGACCAGCGTTTTGATGTGACCCCAATGGAAGAAATCCAATGGAGTTAAATCCGGTGAGCGTGGCGGCCACGCTGCAGGGCCTGCACGACCAATCCAACGATCTGCAAAATTTGCATCAAGCCATACACACACAATTCTACCAAAATGGGGAGGTGCCCCATCTTGATGCAGCCATACAGCTGCGTATTCCACTAACGGTAGATCATCCGTAAAGTTCACTACTACCTGCTGCAGTATCATATCCAAATAACGCTGAGTGGTAAGTGCACCTTGGTAGAATACTGGCCCTACAACTGTGTTGTTGTACAGCCCACACCACACATTGACACTCCATCGTTCCTGATGACGTGTTTACCGCATCCAGTGTGGGTTGAGGGGTGACCAATAGTGTGCGTAGTGGATGTTCACCACACCGTCACGGGAAAAGTTCGCCTCATCTGTGAAGAGGAGTCAGACTGAAGGAAGTCTAGATTGTCCTTAATCTGCAGTAACATTCAGGTACAGAACTCCACCCTATGTTCGTAATCCCCCGGTGACAATCCCTGGTGTAGGTGGACCTGGTAGGTCTTGTAATGATACCTCTTCAGAACATAAACAGTTGACGGTTGTGAGATACCAGCCTGTTGAGCTACATGACGGGTACTCGTATGTGGATTCAATGCAACAAATGCGAGTACTGCAGCTGATGTGGCTTCATCCGTTACTACAGGAGGTCATCCCAAGGGTGAAGCAGGCCCAATCCTACCGGTTCGTTTGAGGCGCTACACAGTGTACAGTATGACTTTGTGCAAGGGTGCGGAAGTCGACGGTGAAATTCCCGAGCAGCTTCTCTAGCCCGTCTACCACATTCTCCATAAATCACAACCATCTGAAAGTACTCCTTATAGTGTATGTTGGCATTGCGATTGGAGATGGTTTACATACAGAATTGTACATAGTGGGCATGTGTTGGCATGGCATGGATACATTCCGTATGCTGTCTGAAGTACACTTTCCGTGAATATCATCATCGGTACCTGAGATTGGCATACTGAGGGACCTTCCATTCGTAAGGTGTTAACATTCCTTTGTCAGGGTTTGTTTTGGTTATAGCCTTTACATTCTGTTTACTTTAAATTCTGATGCAAGTTCTGATTTAAAGTTTAAATTCTGATTTACATTCTGTTTAGATTTAAATTCTTTTTTCGCGGTTAGTCACATCATATGATTCTCTACAACTATCCATTTTACATTGGTAGCGTAGGAAGTACAGTGTAGAAGTTAGTGTCGTGATGACCTTGAACGGATGGTGCAAGGTCAGCCATGATCACATACTACACCATACTACACATCCACGTAATGTCATTTCGATCGTGCACATGGGGGAGAAATGGTGGGCACTCGTCCATCCTTTCTGAATCACCCTGTATAAATATATATACATCACCACTTGTACAGGCCAATTGATAGGAGGTACTGGCAGCAGCGTTTTTAAGACTCTTGCTGCCAGTACAACGCTAATACAGGCCAATTGGTAAAGAGTACTGGTAGCAGCGTTTTCAACTCTCTTGCTGCCAGAATAAAGTTACTGCACGTCATGTAATAGGGAATACTGGCAGCAGCGTTTTTAAGTTTCTTGCTGTCAGCACATTTTGTACTGGCAGTAGCATCTGCCTTTTATTATTATGCTCACTTCGATGTATTAGCATCCCAGCAACGATCCCTAGTCCACGGCAATTCAATCCACAGTATCCTTCAGTCAAGTAAATTCAATTATACAGCTTCTACAGTTAACAAAAAATCCGTTGGTTTTCAAATTTGCCTTTGTTCCTTCAAGTTTCAAACTAGCATGAAAATTCGTGTTCACAACCGGCAATGCTTTTGCGCTGCTCTGTGCTCTACCTGCCGAACGACCCTCCGCCAATCAGACGCAGCATTTTCCAGAAACTTGGCGCTCAGCCATTCACAAACCGACTTCGTGTCTTGTCTGCAAACAATGCCGGGGAGCTGTCAATCATGTTGCATAGCAACAAGCCCAACCTCCAGCCGACCATCTGTCGCACGCGTCATCGTGACGTCACAACTATCGCAATACTAAATGTTGCATTCCCTGGGGTCCGCGCGCCTACGTCGGCAGGTTCACCTGGTTGCTATATAAACAAAAGTCGCGTTCGTTTCTTAGGCAAGCTCACAGACGAATTGCCGATTGTTGCTACTCCGGATCTGGGGATCGTGATGCCTCTCCACTGCCATGCCGGGCAGAAGGTAGTAGTTGTTATGGACTTAACAGAACTAGTTTAACTTTTTGAAAATTTAACTTTTAGGACAAGATATTCTAACTTTTATAGTATGAACTTTAAATTTGACTAGGCAATTTTTGCGATATGTAGAGAGTTAGGCCATCGGCATTCTTGACCAAACCTCTCTGCATACTTAAGTGTTTAGGGACCACTTCCTAAAAACCCTTTTCTAAATATTAGCCACAGCGCTATTATTTATTTTTATTTTAACTAACTGGGTTAATTTAAAAAAGGAACTTAACCAAAATCACGTAAGGTATTACTGAAGCAGTTAGGCCTTCTAAGTTGGAACTCTGATACTTACAGGTGGTAGGGTGTATTGATTACTGTACTGTTTTTAAGTAACGTTCATGGGCTTGAACATGTAAGACTTTGATACTTGTCAAAATTTCAATGTAAACAAAAACCGTGTTTGCAATCGCCGATGTTTTAACTTAAAACACTTGAAGTTTATTTAAACTTGCCTTGCTTTTAAATATAAATCTTTTGAAGTTCACTGAACTTGTTTCTGTAAGTCCGATATAAATATTTTTGCATTTCATGTTTTATTAAAAATGTAACGGCGGACGCTACGACGGCATAGGTGCTTGTAACGTCCCCGGTTTCCCTGGTGTACGTGGAGTATCAGCTTGAGTTTTAACGGTGTTTACGACGACTGTTTACGTTCATTAACACAGCATGGGCAACTGTCCCAGCATGGGGGATGGAGTGCCGTTCCTAATTAAAGGGGTCTTACCTTAAACTTTCGGTATCGCTGCCACCAACGGTGGATTTAACTGTTATACTAGCTAAAATTAAATGATGGGCTACATATTTATATTTTACACTAAAAGACAATTAATCAATCTAGCAAACGACTGAAGCTTAAAACTCCTGGTTTTATTTTAGCAACAGAGAATAAAGTACACTTTGCATTAAGGTTTGCTTCTGAAAGCTTTTGAAATAAATTATTTAAAGGCAACTAGTTTGAATTTACAAAGTAGCAATTCACAATTCAGACAAACACACTTGGTTTGAATAAAATTTTAAATTTTCATATTAGAAAAAGTAAATCATGGGTGCTCCCGGAGACACCCGCAACTGATAAGTCTGACAGTATGTTTCTTATGATCAACCGTCCACAGTTATGTTTCTAAGTTTTCCAAGTACAAAAAGATCAACCTCCCTTAGTTCCCTCGAGAACTGTTCTAAGTAGTAAAAAGCCCGGCAATTTTACACTTAGGCATGAGTTTGTTTCAATTTGCCTTCCACAAAGATCAAACCGTCATTTAGTTTAGATTAAAAATCCATTTAAAATAAACTGGAAAAATTTGGTTTTTAGAAAGAGAACCACTCTGACGTTATGGGGAGAGGAAACCTAAGATGCCGCTACAGGCGTCTCCACCATAATATTCTCTAGCTAGAGAGTTAAGTTAAGTTTTAAACTAAAATTTAGAATATGGGGGTGGGGTCCTAAACTGAACTTTCAAAAGCTAAACTATAACATACGAACCACTACCATCGTGCCCGGCATGGCATTCTCCGGACATGGCGTCTCCACTCCCGACTGGCGTGACCCTTCTCTAGCTTGAGATCTGTGAGCTGTGCTGTGGAGGGAGGGGTGAGGTGGCTTTTTATGCTGGAGCAGCGGATTTTCTGGACCTTAGCGCGGACGCCGAGGAGAGCTGCGGGGGTCTGATTGGTGGAGGGCCAGGAGAACAATGGAAACTGGGAGGAGAAGTCGGTTGAACAAAGGGACTGGGTGCAGAGCCGTTTGAAGGAGTAAAGACATGTAAAGACGGGCCTGTTTTGAGTTTCACTCAATTGAACTTTGGGAAAATAGGCCTTTACTTTGAATTATTGACTATGGAATGAATATTTACATGTTTGCAACGTGAATAGGCTCTTGTTAAAGCTTAATACTTGGCTTTGGGTAATGCAGCGAGCATTACTATTAAATTTTATAAGCTTTAACTGGAAAATGCAGTGTTATACACCACAACTTGTTTTGGCTGGGGAGGGGGGCAAAAAGGGGGATTCGAAGTTTTGCACAGTTTGACTTTCGGATTGGGTTTGAACAGATCTTTTATAAACATCTTTTGGTTTTTAATAGTAGATCAAGCTATCAGTAGTGTTTGAAAGGTCTCAGTCGGGTCTAGAGGAGAACTAAAACAAACAAATATACACTGAAAAATTCGTGTCCGGTAGAATGCCAGGTCGAATTACGTTGGGCATATGGTAGCGTTTCTGGGGGTAAAAGATTTTTATAAAGTATAAAATGTGGTTAAATAAACTAGCTTAGTTGGATGCTATAACGCATTAAGTAATTGGGTACGTTTAACGTTTAAAATTTTGGAGTTAAAATTGATCGTTGTGGAAATATTTCATATGGATTGCGGCCGACAAACACAATACAAAATATCACACTTCAAATTGTTGTCTGTACATGAAATCGAGGTTTAGTACCTTCGCAGAGGAAGCTCCTCCTAAAATGCACTAAGCTAGTGTTTTTGGGCTTTTTGCCCTAAAATAAATACAAAGTTTATAGTAAATACAGTTTATATAGTATATATAGTATATATATACAATAAATATAGTTTATAGCAAAGTAAATACAAATCATGGCGGCCATGATGAAGGAGTGCTTCGGTTGGTTTTGGCGAATTTCAAATGCAGATTTGAAGATCTTCTTGGAGGAAAGTCCGGATTTGGGGTTCCCCAAGAGGCTTGTATTTGGACAGGCTATTGACGTTGAAAATTTGGGCCGATTCGGACCATTATTGCAAAAACGGCGAGATTGTCTCAACCGAGGCATTTTGGGTGCCTCAAGAAAAAAATTTCAAATTTTTGAAAAACTAGCGTTTTTCGGTGGCGCTCATTTACAAAAACTACCAAGAGTTTTTATTTAACACTTGACTTCGTTTAATTAATAGCTAGTTTAAGGTTAGTCAACTTAACTGCCCTCTAAACCAGGGTTGCTATTAAATTCCCACCTGGTGGCAGCGATGATACATCAATTATTGTAGTTGTAAACGTGGTCTTGTATTAGACATTCGTGGTGAGGACACCTCAACACCGCCGAGCCAAAAACCTGAGGGCAGAACTCAACTCAAGAAGAACATCGTCTTTATGGCGATCTCACTTACAAATCGCCAAATTGTAAATATTGTATTTTATTCTTTTCGGCATAAAGCCAAAACACCACTAGCTTAGTTATGTGTAGGAGGGGCTTCCACTGCGATAGTACTTAATCTCACATAAATGTAAAACACATGATATTTTTTATTCTCAGAACAGGTGACGACTTACTTTAACTATGAAAAATGTCCGACGTTAAAATCACTTGTCTGCTTCTGCAAACAACAAAATCTAACCTAAATGCGTTAGAGCATATTTAAAACTAAGCTGGTCTATTTAATCTTTTGATTTTTGCACTAAAAGCACTTTGTAACTTTAACTTCTTGCCACGAACCCTACCGGAGCTCAACCTTTTATGTTTGTTTATTTTTACGGGACCAGTGTTTATTTTTATGTTTATTTTTTATAGTGTCTCCATCCAAACTCCGACCGTAGCCTACCTCTAAAAACGTAAACAAACTAGCTTTCCTTCGATAAAATCATGCCTTGTAAATAGCATTCTGGTTCCCAAAGTCAAATGTTTATTCTGAGCATTACACTTCGTTCCCCCCCCCCCCCTACCTTCAATAGTTGCGATACGTAATATCGTAGTTTAATTTTTATAGGCCTAAATTCACGTTGTTATGAGTTTAAAACTCACTTGCACTTCCATGCCAGGCCTCTAACGCTCCCAAGTCGGCAATTCCCTTTGTCAATGCAGCCTCACCAATTCCCGTCCAACCAAAACACTGCAGTCAATTTCCCCTCCACTCAGAGCGCTCAGCTACCCTGCCAGTCCGCGCCATCATGCCCACTTCCGGTAGTGACAGCATGGCCGGTTTTGGTCAGTTTCTCCTCCTCCAAGTGTCCACCTCTACCCCACACCCCCGTCCGTCGCTCTCCTACAGGTCTGCGCCTTCTCTCTACCTGCCGGCCAGGCAGAAGGCATATAAACCCAGACCCAGGGGACTTTCGTTAGCATAGCTCAGGAATCTCAAAGCTAGAGGTAGCTACGCTGGTCGGGAGTGGAGATGCCGCGGTCGGATTGCTGCCATGCCAGGCAAAGGTAGTTGGTTCGTATGAAACTTATCTTAACTTAAAAGTTTATTTTTTGGACTTATACGTCAAAATTTATAGTTTAATTTAACCTAAACCTTGTAGCTATGAATGTAACTTATGGTGCGTTAAGCCAAACGGCATTTTGGACGTTAACGACCATAACATTAGGGTTCACGGTCCCTTCCTAAAAACCAGCTTTCATTTTACCGTTTTCAGTATTCTAACATAATGTAAACAAAGGCCGTTGGGTCAGTTAGATTTGCAGAAGCACAGTACTTCATGGAGTGTACATCCCTTTTCTAACGTGATATTGTGATGGGTACGGTTTAATCTTTTGGGTGTTCCCTTTTGAAACATAACTGTAAAACCAGGTCTACTTTTATAAGTCAGCCGAGGCTGTTTGTAAATTAGGGGGCTCTTTTGCTAAATCCCCGTTGGCTAAAATCACTGTTTCTTGTTGAAATTGTTGGTGAACATAATTTTTGTTCAGTGTCGAATTTAATGTAAAATTTTAAGCAAGCTTTTAAACTAAAAGCTAAGTTCTGTAAAATGGTATAACTAAATTTAAAGTGTAGCCCTTTTCATGTTTGACTAAAAATAAAACCAGGAGTTTTAAACGCCAAACGCAATTATTAAATCGTTATTTGCTGGAAGTTAGTATTTAAGACAATTCTCTTCAAATTTAACTTAGCTAGCCTTTTCCCATCTTGGTGGCAGCGTTACCCGCTATTTAATCACTAGTTAGGTCTTAGATTAGGACTTCAACGCTCCATTCCCTACACCGGCACAGTAGCAGTTGTGCTGTTTAACCGAAAAAGTACACGAAAGCAACACAGTGATTGATAGTAAGATCCAGTTACACCATGAGACCGGTGATGCTACAAGCACCTACTCTGTCGTAGCATCCGCCGTTACATAGTGATATTTTCGATGCCCAGGCATAAGAGTTTCCTACCCTCGACATCGGGTCAGTAGAGAGCAGGCTATTTTGTGCAAAAGTCAAAACAGTCACCGTCATTACTTGAACAACGCCGGATGAGTAACCAGATGTCGGGGCTAGACTGAAAGCACCTTTAACAGGCAGTTAGCGCCGCTACAAGGTCGAGAGGTTTACTTGAGGTCAAAAGGTCGAAGGTCAATTTGGGGGACTGGCTCAATATCTTATTTTACTACTGCTGTCGTAGCATCCGCCGCTGCAACATCAGGATGAGCTGGGGGGCCATGACAGCAAAACGACCCCTTGTTAGACTGGGTTTTCTACACAAATCAGAATGACCCCCTATTCTTCCATCCTCGCTACATTTCCTTCGCTTCAGGTTCGCTGCCAGGTGACGTGGTCTGTTGAAATGCTGTAAAAGATATTTTCGTCAACATATAAAAACATCAATTTTACCAGGGGTACCTGGAATGAAATTGGTTTTTTTACTGCCACGATAATATCCATTACCTTATTTAACATAGCAGTTTCCCCCCTTTGGAGCTCTATTCCCTAGTTTTGAAGGTTGTCTTCCCTGCCGAGCTCGTAACCACAGTGCATGTCCGGAACTGGATAGGGCTATATAAGCGGAACGCAGCGGACCACAATCATCTTTCTTCCTAGGGCAGCCACCGTGGTGGTTGCTCCTAGGAGCTCTTCATTCGTCGTTCTAGACGTAGCGTTCCGCCTCTGGTTCCTGTTCCTGCATGGTTTCACCGTTCCTCTGGCTGTCACCACCTCCTTCAATGTTTCCGGCCTTGCTTAGTCCCGGCCGTTACTGCATTCCTTGCTGTGACGCGCCTTCGGACCTGCCCGTCGCTTTGGCTACTAGTGCCTATTCCGGCTCGACCAGTGCATCTGTTATAGACCGTTCCAGCGCGTTGGTTCGTCTGCCATTGATTCCGGGTGGGGGCCTTCCATTCGTAGAGAGGACCACTCTTTGGCCACGCAGCGATTCCACTAGTTCTGTAGCGACCTGGAGGTCGGAACGAGGGCTCTATGTTCCGTCGCGTCTTGAGGCCTGCACCTGCTGTCCGCTTGCCCCCTTGTGGGCGGTATGTCTCTTACAATGGTAAGTATGCTTGTTCTCGTCTTGTGCCTCCGCTTGACCTAGACCAGGTTTCCCATTGATATACCCTCTCGATTCCACCTCTACAACGCGACCAGTGGGCCGGAACTTGGCCCCAGCGTCCGGCCTGGGCCCTTTGGCGGACCACTATCTACTACCCGCTTTGGTTCTTCAGCCCGCTTTGGTTCTTCATAGGTCACCGTTCCGACTAAAACAACATAGACCGTCGCCTCACTTCCGCTTCCGTCTGGATGTCAGTAGGCCGGAACCGGGCACTGCGCCCGGCCCAGGCCTTTTGCGAACCGCATTCCACTGTCTTCTTGCCTTCTAGCCAGTGTCACGATCGACTCTACGTCCACCAGTTCCCTAGAGAGACGTTACTGTGACATAAGACTAATCCCCTCGGCCGCGCTCTTTCCTTGCTATGTTTATCCTTGGACGAGGGCTTGGTCTGGGCCCCAACATCCGCCCTGGACCCTTTGATGGGCAGCGGCCTGCCGTCCACTTACCTGTTGACAGAACTGCTGTTCCTGGCAACACTGCTGCTTCCTCGGTCGACGGAACGTCTCATTCCGCTGCTGTGTAGATCACCCAGTCGACACGTTTGTCTACATGATTCCAGTTCCTTGTGCATCTCCCCTGTCCGACGTTCCTACCCACTGCGCATTGGAACTGCGCGGCATCTCCAACCCGGTTCATTGGCCTTGGTTTGTAAATCAAAAATTCTGCATTGGCTGGGACAAACTTTGTGCTCGGCGACTTGAGCTCCGGTCCGTTCTCTTTGTCATGAGTAACCAAGACTTGAGGTTCGGGCCCAGGCTCGGCCGGGCCCGGCACCGTTTTTCTTCGTTCTGTCTGTTTTGATTTCTTATCCATCGAGTTAGGGATCTTTCAGCCGTTCTGGAGTTCCGACTACGAATGACTCGCCGTTCTTCGTTCCTGGCTCGGTGGTCAGGTCTGGGCTCAAGGCCTGGCCCGGTACCATTTTTTCTTCATTCCGTTTTCTATTTCTTATCCCTCAAGTTAGGTATCTTTCGGCTTCGCCATTCTTCGTTCCTGGCTCGGGATTCAGGCCTACGCTCAAGGCCGGGTCCGGTTTCTTATTCTTCGTTCCACCTTTGGTTCCTTGCCTTCCTGGTCGGAGATCACTTGATTATTCAGTACAGCTCCTACACAACTACCAGCTACTCTCCTTTTCTGGAGATTACCTTTCCGCACCATGATGTGCTACCGTGCCAACCCCGGACTATGCTGCGAAGCCCTTTGTTCAATCCATCTTCGGTTCCCTGTCCTGTAGGCCTACAGTCCTTTTTTACTACAAGTCTCAAGACGTACTTCGAGCCTCTTGCTTCGTCAACACACGATTCCGGCCTCTGCCACAGAACCTCCTGTTTCACAACTTTGCCATTGCGGATGTACCCCTGTGCACTTTGTCACACGGGGGTCCCCGGGCCCAGCACCCCGAGTGAATCATCACTTTGCTGTCCGTCTGACTTCTCGGACGTTCCTTGCATTCCGACACCCTGGCTGCTAGTGTATCTAATGTTTCAAAAAAAAAAATAGATAAAACATCGGCCTTAGACGTCCGAGCCTAAGCCTCTGGCCGGGCCCGGTACCGTTTTTCTTTATGTTCCGCTCCCGGTTCACTGTCCACGAGGTTGGGAACTCCTTGAATGTTCAGCGTTAAGAACATCATCGTGTCGGTGTGTCTTAGAAGATCTCCTTCCAAGGCGTGCACCTCAATGACCAACAGGTTGCTTCGTTCACGTCGTTTTCTGATTAACCTTCCGTTACCTTCATCAAGCCTTTTGGTCCGGGCGGACCATCACCATTCCTCTTGTCCGCCACTGTTCCTGGTTCCTTCCTTGATGAAAGAGCTCGACACGGTCCCCCCGGTTCCCCTCACGTTACCTTCCGCTCCGCTTCATACCCGTTCAGTCTTCAACTATTAACCTTGTCGGCGGAAGGGGAGGGAAACTATGCGGATAAGGACAGAGGCATACGGACCTTCTCTCAACTAGGACATAGCTACATTACCGTCCTGTCTCAGCCGACCCACCCAGGTCGCCCGGCCCGACGCTTGTTCCTGCCTGGTCCCTTCATTCTTCAAGCTGCATGAGCATTGGATT
This sequence comes from Lithobius niger, assembly GCA_023313725.1. Classification (NCBI taxonomy): domain Eukaryota; kingdom Metazoa; phylum Arthropoda; class Chilopoda; order Lithobiomorpha; family Lithobiidae; genus Lithobius; species Lithobius niger. Next base: position 52,485 of record JAHWFP010116791.1, on the reverse strand, counting down.
CCGGGCCCATGCTGCCTGCCTGGGCCCGGTCCCTACCTGATGAAGTCGTGTGTATCGTTACTTTCATGAGCCACCTGCTTGGCTACTTTACAAGTTCCGTCCTTCCGATGACTCTTCCTGTCCGCCCGGTACACGGGCGGTTTGCATCAAGTACTTGATCGCTCGACTCGGCCTGGGCTCATATGCCCGCCCGGGGCCTTTTTTTGAACCATGTTCCGCTGTCCGCTCTACTTCTTGCAGAAACTGGTGTTGGCCCCGGCTGTACGTGTGCCGGTTCCCGAAGAGGATTGTTGTTTGGGTTCCTGATCCGCCCCCCACCCCCCCACTTGGCCTGAATTTTCGACGCTTACCGCCAGGGCTCGGACCGGGCCCCAACACCCAGCCCAGAGCCCTTATGGACCGCATCCTCTTATCCACCTGCCTTCTTGTCCGACGCCTCTAGTTCCGGAATTGAGCCCCACCTTGCAGGGCCGGATCCCTTCGGTGATACACAGGGCTTGGTTCACCTATCCTCTGGAATGTTTCCTCCACCCAACAATATCTGGGACTACCATTCTGTTCACATCCCCGTGCACCAGCCCATCCTCTTCAAGACAACCACGGCCCGAGGGTCGGGCCCAGGCTCGCAACCGGGCTCGGTACCACTTTCTCTTCGTTTCACCTTTGGTTCATTGTCTTTGGGCCAGATACCTCTTGACCATTACAGTGTAACTCACAGTCAAGCCGTTCTCCATCCCTTGATGAGTTCTGCTGTGCACAATTCTGACCCTACAGACCTCTCTGCGAGCTGACACCTCCTCAGATGTCGCGTCCGGCCTGTCGGGACAACTTTCGGTTCTCCTCCCCTACCTTCAGCTGCTCCCCGGAAGGCATTCTACTGCGCACGGTTTAGGCACCGTCACCTACTGTGCAGTCCTCCAGAACCATGTCTGCCTTGCCTGGCTTGGGCCCCTCGAAGTCTGGGCCATCACCACTACCGTCCGTGTTTCGCATCGCTCATTGGGAGATCTTTTCCAGATACATTCATCCGGTGCGGATCGACGCTTTGCTCCCTTATGCTGCGACCTGCTGCGGACACATTCCTTCCTGTCTTCACCAGTATCTTGGCGACAAGAGCTTCTCTTCTGGTATAGGCCTGCTTCGCTCCTAACCAGTAGTGCACTGTCTGCCTCCTTCCGGCTAGCCGGTAGGTCGTTATTCCTCGCTGACTATTCTCGACCGTATTCGACCCTCCAGATGTCTTGTCTATGTTCCGGCCTGGCGTGCTGCCTTGCCGTGCAAGATGGTTCATCTCGTCTTCCTGTTTCAAGCCTTTAGCCCATGTTGCTGCCTTCGCCTAATGGCCGTGTCATTCCCCTAATGATAACGTGTCACCCTTCTGGGTGTATTCACTCCTGCCTTATGCTTCGAACATGTTCCGATTCCGCATACCGCGGCTTGTATAAAGCCTTACCCGTCACTCTTCGCAAGACCGCGTCCCGA